>JZKD02S2354099.1:550356-584344 GCA_000966675.3 Picea glauca | reverse complement strand
TTCATCAAACTTTACTTTAGTCTCACATGACTAATTTTGGATTAGTCAACAACCCTAACTTGCAATAATCATAACTATGTACCTGTAATGAATAAAGATATGAAAATGGTACACACTGTTCTTCATTGTCTTTTCTACAATTCCTTTAGGTTTCACTACTTGGAACCTCTGAGAAATGGAGTTATAGCAAAAATGTCATACCTTATTGAATTCTAGCTTATTCTAGAGAGTGAACTTGTAGAGAGTGCCTCACACAGAATACTTTTTGTATGGATATGAAAATGATACAAAAAATACTAACACCTATATGCTAACCAATACATTTGGTCTTATTAAATTTGGATCTATTATGAAGAAGTTATGACTTTTTTACCCGAAACATCCGTTTTAGACTAGTTTAAGGACTTGCCAAAAACCCTATTTTCCACGGAGTGTAACTCCAAAAATAAAAAAACCCACAAGATGAAATGTTTATCACAACTACTTGGATATGTTTCTGCAACGGGCTCCATATTTCCCAGTTTGAATCATTCTAGAAAAACTTTTATTGAAAAAATGGTGAGATGACCTGTAAATAACATACCTTAGAAAGCATCATCAAAACAATTTGTCCTCCCTTGAATTTCAGCCTTCGTTACTTCACCTTCCCTCTGAAATTTTCCTTAGATATCCTTTGGTTACCTTAGTCACTTGTAGATATTCAATATGATCAAGTGTGATTAAAATGAGATACCCTTGCCTCTTATTTATGTCTGTGTTTCATGGAAACTTGCATATGAGATCTAGCTAAAGCATACACAAACAAAGGTTATCAAGAAAAGGAAGAGAGATACACAATGAAGAATGAGAATCAATGCATATTTTTATCTTATCAATGAGTGAGTGATCTTCACTCATATAGGCGATGACATCCTATAATTAGGAATGCAGGCATAATAGTAATGGTTTAAGATTAGAAAGTCTAAAATAGAACTAGTTAGTTAACTCCCTCTGAACTAGTGTTACTCCCACTAAACTAGTGTGCCGAAAATATAAATTTCTCCAACACACCCCATGAACATCACTATGGAGTAAAAAATGAGTCCTGACTACTAGGCCATTTTAGGTACTCATGTACAATGCAACTAATGAACATTGAATAAAAGTGAGGAAAGAGGGAAAACCACGTGGGAACAAAACCCCCCATCAAAAGATAATGTATCAAAAGAAGAAAATGGAAGCTGCTAGGAAACTATGTTCCTCACTACAAGATGATCCCACAAATTCTAAAACTTCTTCCCACTGAAAGTCTTCGTGAAGATGTATAAATATTTATGGATATGCTGAAGTCCTTTGGCAACCTATCTAGCCTTGTACCTCTTGATCATCTGGACCCATCTGCACCTAAAAATGTTCCTTTTTGGTGGAATTCGAACCCGAAGTGAAGTTTGATTCTTTAGGAGTGATTCATACTCCTTTTTCATGGCTTATTTCCATAATGGATTGACCATATCCTCATTGTAGAGATGTGAATTATAATATTGAACCATATAGCAATGAATGGGCATTGCAGGTTTTGAAGTTGAAAGTACATGAGAAGGATCCTCATGTTGATATCGAGTCCTCCTCAAATCCAATGGATTCCGTACAAGGTTACCTTCTTCTTGAAGTGTGTTTTGTACCTTCTTGGGCATCTGTTGAAGATTCAACGCTGGCTTCTTATCTGGCTAGACTACTTGCTTATTTCCAAGTACATAATATGAGTGTTGGAATCATCTCTGATTTTTGAAACTGATGGAATCACAAGAGTATATGCATGTTACACTAGAGGTGCATGCAAAGTAATCTCCTTATGTGTAAGTATAATATAGGAGTCATCGTTAGAAAACTTAGTGAATTTATACAACCTTGACTTGTGATCGACCTCACCAATTGCAATGATGGAATTGTCATGCATGTCAATTACTAAAACTGACTTAGATGTAAATTCAACCTTTTTACCTTTCTGAGTGATTTGATAAATTGAGAGTAGATTCATAGAAATCTTTGGAGCATGTAAAACATTCTCAAAACTACCATTGTGGAGTTCCACTCTCCCTTATCCTCCTACTGCTACTAGAGTATCATCCCCCATGAGAATAAGGGGTCTTGATAATGGACTCAAAGAAGATAAAACTTCCTCTTTTTTTGCCATATGATGGGATGCACCAGAATATATAATCCATGAATCATATGAGGAATTAATTGCAACCATAGCATGATGATTAACTTTCTTAGGAGTAGGGCCTTCTTCCTTCTTCTTCTTGACTCCCTCTGGAATGAAGTTTCCAAGGTTGTTATGTTGAAGTCCTTGTTCCATAAGATCTATCTGTTTCTTCATGCATGTGGATTCTTCATGATTCAGTTTATTGCAATAAGTGCATTGCTTTCCCTTCTTATTCTTCTTCAAATGTGAAGAGTCTTTGGAACTTGAAGAATCATTAAAAGGTTTGGAATATTCCTCCTTCTCGTTTTGTTTCTCCTTCCCATTCTGTTTGGATTATCCTTTTCCATCATGCATGGTGAGTGCATGTGGTTTGGGATATTTCATGAGGCCCATATGTATGCATTTTGTCTTCTCTTATGTGAGAGACTCAATGAACTGAGCCATCGTAGTCATTTCCCAATTTGCGCCTAAAAGACATCTCCCAGAATGGAAATTGGAGACATATACAACATATTCTGGTCCTAGCTTGGCCAAGATTGTTAGAATAAGTTTTTTTATCTTGTGTAGACTTGTCAATACCACATTCACCCAAGCTCAAAATCAAATATTTAAACTTAGTAAAGAAATCTTGTATATTATCAAAACTTTTAGTGTTTAAGGTATTCTACTCTACCTCAAGCATATGACCTGTCATCTCATCCTTCTTTCCAAAGAGTCCTTCCAAGGTGGTCCAGATCTCATTTGGGGTCTTTCATGTGGCAAAATGAAACCATAAATCAATGGATATTAACTCAATAATTAATCTTCTGGCCTCATCCTTATGGTTCGCCCATATGGTCTTCTGAAGCATTGATGTAGGTTTTGTTTCTGTCGCCATCGTCAAATTATACAGTCCTTTTCTTTTGAGTTGGAATGTGGACTTTAGATTCCATTAAAAATAGTTGTACGGTGTGAGTATTATCACCAGACTTGATTGGAGAAGTTTCATTTCCTCCATCCCTACTACTAATTCAGAAAAGATCCTGAAAATCCAGATTGTGGATTCTGAGATATGACTGACGGTGCTATGGAAGCTATAGATATGATAAAACAACTATATCTCCTAAAATATGATTTGGGTTTTGGAGATTTTTGGTAAGCATGAGCCTCCCTATATTATAGTCTCTAGTAAAAATTTCAGCCCGACCCAGATTGCAGATTTCGAGATATCACAATTTTAATGCAGTAAACCAATTTTTGGAGGGCTACTGAATCATCATACCCTAGAGAAGGATAAAGTGAGATGATGATAAATCGTTGCACCCTAGTGAAGGACACAGTGCGATGATTGTGAAAAATAGAATCATCACACCCCGGATGAATAAAATAGTGCGACTATGTCGCACCTTGACTGTGTATAGGCTGCGACGATTCCAATCATCACACCCTTCGACAGGAGTAGGCGGGATGATTCCAATCGTCGTACCTTTCGATAGGGATAGGTAGCAACGATGGAAGAAACTAGGTTTTCTCAAATATTCTTTTGCTCTTCTCTGACTTTTCTGGGTTTCTCCAAGCAACTCAGCTCTGATACCATGTTAGCGTTTCATGGAAACTTGCACAGGAGATATAGATAAACATACACAAACAAATATTATCAAGAAAAGGAAGAGAGATATACAATGAAGAATGATAATCTATGCATATTGTGATCTTATCAATGAGGGAGTGATCTTCACTCATATAGGAAATGACATCCTATAATTATTAATGAATTCATAATAGTGATGGTCTAATCCAAATGGATATCAGTGGCCACCCACCTTTTCCAGCTGGCTCAAAACAGTTTTCTGGCAATTTTGGCAATTTACTATTTTTAGCAGTTTTCACTTCTGGGGCCATTTTGAGGGACTAAATGAAGGTTTTTTAGGATATATCTTCTCAATGATGGCCTAAAACATGATTGAGGCCCAAAAATGAATCTCCCCAATGATACCTTTGTAATGAGCTATCATACGCTTAAAACGGAGATTGTATGCAAAAGTTACGACCCCGGGAAGTTAATGTACTAACTTACGCAAACGGGGCCCACATGACTTTTGGTGCTTCATCTCCTAGGGTTAGGTTTTTGGATGTCTATGGTTTTTTTCATTCCCGTTTATTGTAAAATTCCTTCAGAGCCTCATTTTAATAATCCTCTTGTGAATGAGCGCAATCGTCACATCTCTTCTCAGAGATAAGCCACCACCATTCCAACAAGCTTGTTTCCGCTGCATTTTACAGTTTCATCTTATTTCGTTATTGAATAGAAAACTAGTTTTACTGTATATATGTTATTTTGTGTTAAGAATATTTTAATAATCTGTATTCATTTTGTTCTTCTCATAAAATCCAGATCAGTGGTATCAGAGCGGTCTTCTCCTTGTCATCTTAATGCATGTCCCCAATGAGGTTAGAGTACAAAGAGTTGGGTCTTGAGCTTGTTTCTCTTGAGTACAAAATCTTTCGCATGCCCAAGTGAACTCTCATGGCAGGAGAAAAGAAATATGATGGGATAGGATATCCTTTCAAACTGTTGATTGAGGAAGCCCTCATGCAACAGAGGAATGATATGATGGATAGTTTCGCGCAAATCCTTCGACGGCTACCAACATGCGATGCATCTTCTTTGAGAGGAGGTGCCACCCCCTTCAAGGTACAAATAAACTTATATATTCCTATATTTGAAGGTTAGATAGACACAGATGCTATAGACAAGTGGTTGAATATGCTAGAAGGGTATTTTTCTATGCATAACTTCTTGAATAGAGAAAAGATTACTTTTGCGCTCCTCAAAGCCGCCCCCCATGTCAAAGATTAGTGGGAAACGTTCTGTGAGCAAAAGGAAACAAAGGAACCCTCATTATTTATAGTCACATCCACCTGGGATTCCTTCAGGGATGATATTAAGGAACAATACTACCCTGTTAGAAGTTATGATGACTTATATACCAAATGGACCACACTGCGGCAAGAAAGAGACCAAGCAGTGCCAAATTTCACAAATATCTTCCATACCTTGCACACCAAGATGGGTATCAAAGATTTAGAGAGACATCTGGTTCTCAAGTATCATGATGCTCTACATAGATACATCTAGACCAAAATGGAATTTCTAGACATCTCATCCTTAGGCACGACCTACTGATATGCCATCAAAATCAAGTGGAAGCTCAAACAAAAGATGTAACAATTTGGGCCTGGGAACCCCTCACAACAAAAGCCAGGAAAGGGTGGCCCCAACTCACAGAACAAAGGACAAAGAAAATTTGGGCAGTATCAAGAAAACCAGTCCAAGCCGCAAGAAAATAAGGACATTGGAAAGACAAAGAAAGATACCGAGAAGTGGTGCAACTTCCATAAGAGACCTTGGCATAACACTGCTGAGTTTTGCTCAAAGCAGTTGCTAGTGGCCAAAGTGAAAGCCTCTAAATTAGATGTGGATTCTTACTCTGAGCCAGAACCAGAAAGGGGAAGATGGATCATTGACGTGGAACCCAGTGCCACTGTTTCTACCACCAAGCTCTAGACTGGTGAACCAGACGAGCCAAAAGAAGGAGAGCGCCTCTTCCATTCACAAATGTGAGTAAAAGGCACCCCAATGCACTTCATCGCTCATAGCGATAGCCAAAAGAACCTCATCTCTACAAAGTTCATCAAGCAGTTGGCCCTACCCACAATGCCTCACCCACAACCCTACACCATTGGATGGATTCACCAAGGAAGCGATCTCCGTGTCAGCCGACAGTGTCAACTATCATACGACATCAATCCCTTCAAAGACAAGGTATTGTGTGATGTTGCTCCTCTCAAAGTTTGTGATGTTATTTTGGGCCAACCTTATTTATGGAAACGTCATGTTATATATGAGTCTAGACCTGGTAGTTTTATTATTACTTTGAACATGAAATTGTACAGGATACCTGAGGTAGTCCCACCTAGTGCTATTTCCTTGATCTCTGCTAAGAAATGTAGGAAGTTCATCTCTCAGATGGGGAATTTTGTCTTCTTTGTGATTTTCTCTCAGAATAAGTGAAAGATCACAACCACATCCATGGTCTCTGCGGCCGACCTCTCCACACATCAGAAGAAAATAGATAAGGTCGTGAAAGAATACTCAGATATCTTCTCCTCACCTATCGGGGTACCTCTGCACTGCCAGGTCAAGCACCCCATCGATTTGACCCCCAGTGCATTGTTTCCTAATGGGCTAGTCTATCGTTTCTCTCTCTTAGAGAATGAGGAGATCAAGTGACAAATCCAAGAATTGCTCCACAAGGGGCACATCCGTCCCATATCATCATCTTGTGGGAGCCCAATCATGCTAGTATAGAAGAAAGATGAAACCTAGTGAATCTGCATTGATTACCAGGCTCTGAATAAAATCACAGTCAGAAACTGGTACCCAATTCCCCAAATAGACGAACTCCTTGATCAACTCACCGGGGATAAATACTTTAGTAATATTGATCTAATGTATGGCTACCACCAGGTCCCGATAGAACATACATATGTATGGAAGACCACCTTTAATTCAAAGGAAGGCCTTTTTGAATGGTTGGTCATGCCCTTTGGTTTGACAAATGCTCCGACCACTTTCATGAGGATGATGGACAATATCCTGCAACCATTCACCAATAATTTTGTAGTGGTGTATCTGGATGACATTCTCATTTACAACAAGACTTGGGCTGAACACTTGCAGCATATTCAGCAGGTTCTGCACACCCTGCGGCAGCACAAGCTATACACCAACCTGGAAAAATGCTCCTTCGGTATGGACAAGGTCCATTACCTAGGCTACATCATTGATCAACATGGTGTACATGTGGATCTAGCCAATATCCCAGTCATCCGTGACTGGCCAACCCCAACCACACTCACTGATATTCAGAGCTTCTTGGGCCTTGCTAATTTCTACCGCAGGTTTGTGTTGGGATTCTCCCATATTTCATGGGCCTTCAACCAAATCACCAGGGGTGGTGGTAAGGAAAATTTTTCATGGGGACAGTCCCAACAACAAGCGTTTGATGATTTGAAGCAACGCTTATGCTCATCCCCAGTACTTTCACTACCAGACCTACAACATCCCTTTGATATTGAGAAAGATACTTCAGACTATGTTGTGGGCGTCATTCTCACTCAGAACAACCACCCTCATGGCCTATCATAGTGAGACACTATTTGATGTTGTCCATATGTACCCTAGTTATGACAAAGAAATGTACTCCATTGTGCGAGCCTACCGCCAGTGGAGACATTACATTCTTGGGAAAGAGACAGTCATCCACACTGATCATAAGCCATTGCAATTTATGTAGACACAAGGAAAATTGAAGAATGACCGCCATCAAAAGTGGTCCACATACTTGAAACAATTCCACCTCAACATCAAGTATAGGACATGAAGAACTAATCACGTCATTGATTTCCTCAGTAGACCACCATTCATGGAACACATCACTTTTCTAGACTCTTGCGGCCATGATATCTCTGGATGGCCCCAACTCTATGAGACAGACCCAGACTTCTCCACCACCTTCCAAATGTTGGGTGCAAACATAGTTGTCGATAATTTCTATATTCAGGATGGGTTGTTGTGTTGTCTTGTCCATATATGTGTTCCATCAAGCGAGTGAGCGAAGCTGATATGGGAATCCCACTACAGTTGTGTGGTAGGACACTTCGATGTCGAAAAGATAGTGGTGATGCTACAGAAACATTTCTACTGGACAAAACTCCGACATGAGGTCAACAAGTATATTAGGTCCTGCACTACCTGCGTTATTGCCAAACCAACCAATAAGAAACAGGGCATGTAAACTCCTCTACCTACTCCTAACATGCCATGGGAATGCATATCAATGGACTACATGTCAAGCCTCCCATCCACCAAGTGAGGAAATGACTGTGTATTTGTGTTTGTTGACCATTTTTCTAAGATGACGATTCTGGTTGCCTGCAAGAAGAGCATCACAGCAGATGCCACTGCCAAGCTCTTCTTTAAATCGGTATGGGTACATTTTGGACTCCCATAAACCATTGTCTCAGATAGGGAAATTTGATTTCTTAGCACATTCTGGTCGAGCCTCTTGTCACTGCTGGACACGAAGCTAACCAAATTCACAGCCTTCCACCCCCAGATAGATGGCCAAACCGAGGTCGTAAATCGAATGGTTGTGCATATCCTTCACATGTATAATTCAAAGCACCCTCACACATGGGATGAGAGCCTTCCCTATGTCCATCATAGCTACAACCGAGCCCTGCATAGCTCAACCAACCACAAACCCTTTCAGGTGGGATTGGGATTCCAACCATTGGGTCCCATAGATGTTGCACTTCCCCTTGCGGTCACCTCGACCGACTCATCTCTTATTCCAACTGAAGATGAAAAAGCCAACCGGTTCATTGAGCAGATATAGCACATACGCTAACAGGTTCAGGATATCCTACATAAGTCCAATGACAAGTACAAACAATGCCATGATCAACATCGGGTGCCGCATAAGTTTCAGGTGGGAGACAAAGTTTGGTTGCACTTGTAGAGAGAACGCCTTACATGACCCCATAGAAATATTTTCCCACTCTTCTATGGGTCGTTCACCATCACCAAGGCCATGGGGGGTATTTATTTTGAGCTCAACATTCCTCCTTTCCTTGGCTTGTACCCAGTGTTCAATGTGGAACTCCTTCGCCCTTATTTCCCAACATTATTGGACACCTCAGACGTAGCAGAACAATTGAAACCAATAGAGCTCAAACTTGACTACATCCAACAGGAATCTATCTATGATATTGTGGAAACACATATCAAGAGAACTCAACAACAAATCATCCATCTTTATCGAGTCATCAAAGCAGGGCAACTCCTACACCAAGGCAAGTGGCTCACCCGGAGCCAGATTCAACAAAAAATTCCTCATCTGATGGGGGAACTCAACAAAATGGAGACTATTTATTCCTAAGGAGGGAGGATTGATCCAAATGGATATTGGTGGCCACCCACCTTTTATAACTAGCACAAAACATTTTTTTGGCAATTTTGGCAATTTTCTATTTTTAGCAGTTTTCACTTTCGAGGCCATTTTTAGGGCCTAAATGAAGGTTTTTCAAGATCGATCTTATCAATAATATCTTATGGAATTATTGAGGCCCTAAAATGAATCTCCTCGATGATACCTTTCCAACAGGATATCATACGCCTAAAACGAAGATCGTATCCAAAAGTTACGACCCCAGGAAGTTAATGTACTAACTTACCCAAACGAGGCCCACACGACTTTTGGCACTTCATCTCCTAGGGTTAGGTTTTTGGATGTCTAGGGTTTTTGGAATTCCTGTTTATTGTAAAATGACTTCAGAGCCTCATTGTAATCATCCTCTTGTTTATGAGCGCAACTGTCACATCTCTTCTCAGAGATAAGCTGCCACCATTCCAACAAGCTTGTTTCCGCTGCATTTTACAGTTTTAGCTTATTTCATTATTGAATAGAAAACTAGTTTTACTATATCTCTGTTATTTTTTGTTAAGAATCTGTTAATAAACTGTATTCATTTTGTTTTTCTTATAAAATCTAGATCATGGTCTAATATTAGAAAGTCTAAAATGGAACTAGTCAGTTAACTCCCTCTGAACTAGTGTTACTCCCACTTAACTAGTGTGCCGAAATAGAAATTTCTCCAACAATTTATAATTTTATGTAGCTTCCTCAAGGGGTTACCTTCTAACCATGTTAAACCACTTTCCTTATTTTAGGGATAACCCACTTCTAACCACTTTTCCACTTAGTAATTTCTCCATTAACTTTATTATTTAAATAATTTATTTTGTGTCCACTTTAACTTATAGTACACTCATCACTTCACTTTATTATTTACCTTCTAAAATCTCTGAAACCACTTTTCTTATTTTAGGGCTAACCCACTTCTAGCCAGTTGTCCACTTAGTAATTTCTCCATTAAATTTATTATTTAAATAATTTATTTTGTATCCACTTTGACTTATAGTACACTCATCACTTCACTTTATTATTTAAATAATTTCTTCTTTGCAACCACTTTGACTACTTTGAACTTTTGGGGCTTCTAGATGACTCATGAGGGTTCTCCAACTTCACATGGCCATAAATCTCTAACCGTCAGGAGTTATGTAATGTTTCACATACCAAAGGAAATGGCATGACATGTACTATCCATATAGAATAGTCTTACCTTCAAATATATTAAAAGTCATACCATTATACATCAAACAAACTTGGGTCCATTACCCAAACCTTTTTTCTACTAGAATTCATTATTAGACATTCTTCAAGGTTTGACATCAATGACAAACAACCCAAATAATCAACAGGAACAACAATGTCTATGGTTGGGTGGAGCATCCTTGGTCTAAAACCAGTCAAAGATTGATTTTGTTTAAAGATAAGTTATCTTTGTCATGGTTTTCCTTTGATTGTATATTTATTCCTACTGTGTATTAATTATTATCTCTGAGATTCATTTTTATAATATTCATGATTTTCTTATGGTAAAAATGATCACATGGATCTCACTGAATGGATCAGTAAGATCTCCCTAGGCCTATATATCCTAGACTAGAGGGGGTAGACTTCTAAAAGGTTTCCTAGATCTATATTCAAATATATATATTCACTATAATCCTAGATAAAGGAGAAGATATGCACACCTTTCAAGAGGTGGTCCTTCGTATCTCCTATATTTTACAGTCCTAGAGTTCCAACTCCAAGCTTGAAAACCTGCTCCCTGTATACAAAATAGACACAAAAACTTATCTACTGTCCTATTTAGGATTAGAATTGTAGATCTAATTAGTTTTCAATTATAAATATAACAATATGAATCTGATCTAAACACTTTCTATTCAATTGCAAACAATTGTAGGGGAAAACCAAATGATCTATTAATTATAAATGAAAACTTACATCAAAATTACATACCTTAAGTGTTTATGTAGGCTCCTTCAATATCCTTTCTCCTTGGTTCTCCTTACAACTCCTTGGTCATGCTAGGATCCAATGACTTCTAGTTGAATAATTTTGTAGTTTGGTAGCATAAATTTGCTATTGAATACTTCCTCATCTTGTCTAAGGATTTCCTTTTTTATATATCTCTCGAAGGAGGTTTAAGAGAGGATTCTATATCCTCTAGAGGCCACTAGAAACTTAAATTATGTAAGTTCCTAGGGTATTACCACTAATATCCAACTCATCTCTCGCCCTTCACCTCATAACTTTCTTTTTCTAGAATTTTGACAGTGCCTCACTTGTTGAGCCACTGTTGTCTAGCGAGGCCTCGCTTGTTGCATGGTAGGTGTCATGTGAGGCCATCCAAAAATGATTTGTAAAGGATTAAACATCATGAAAAAGTTTCATTAAGAATTCTATCCACTAATGGATTCCTCTCTGATCTATAGGGTGGAGATTAAGGCTATAACAGATGCCCCCTAATGTCTGAGGTCAGGAAAGGAGTGGATGGCTGAAATAAATCACAATAATGTCTATCTAAGGTAGTGCACGGAGATATCAAAGGAGGTTTGTTAGACCAAGGAATACTTGCAGTCAAACACCAAGGATGCGTATATATAGACCAATCCCCTAGGTAGACATAATCAACCTCATAATGAGCATGGCCACCAAACAATACACTATGTATCCATGAAATGAAATGCTATAATATGGTCATGAAAGAATACACAATGGATCCATGTCATCAATAATATCATAGCCACGAGACAATACAATGTGGATCTACGTCATGACTCAATCATAGCCTTCAACATAAACAATGTGGGTCTATGACACAACATATATATTTTAGGAAGAGAATGAGCAGAGAGGAGAGTGCCCATGAATTCTTCATATACAAGTGACATACTCCAACAAAAATTGGGAGGGGATGCTATAAAATAAGGACATGGCCCCAACCCAAGGTCATCCTCCCAAATCATGATGGTATGAATCTACATCATGTGAATAGATGAGATGATATTGAGCATGGTAGAAATCGTCTTATTACCAATCATTGATGTATACCATTAACATATGTGAGGGGATCCACCAATGATGAATATGGATCCCAAGGTACCTAGTACAATCTAACGAGTTTGAATAGAGGATTTGGTGTCAAAAAATCATATAATCAATCAATCAAGAGTCAATGAGGAAAACCCACTGTCAATCACGAGGATTCCTGCCACTGATGACTGCAAGTTATAAGGTACTAGTTGGTTTCTATATCCCTATCCTATATAATGTGTTTAATTTGATAGGAAGATATCCTTCAAACGAGAGCCTTGATGAATTCCCCATCAATTGACACGAAACATACACCGAGAGATGATGTGAAGAGAGAGTATCATAAAGTACAACTGACATAGGGATGGTCAACCTAGAAATTCAAAAAAATAGTAGATGGTCGAATCATGATTAAAATTCCCTTGAACATATAGCACAACACAATGGTGAATTGATAGAAATATGCAAGAGATAGATGAATATAGTGCAACAATGCAGGAGGCATTGAAGCACTCTCCATGATGAATGGAAGAGTAACCAGTTGTAGGTGTATCTCTGACTCATATTACTAGGACAGATCGTAGGTAAGATAAAACCAAACTATATGATGAGAAATAAAATAGGTTCCATGTTTAAGGGAGACTTGACTGATGGTGTCATTTTGTGAATAGACCAATGGTGAAAAAACCCCAGCCTTTTTCGAATTTTTTTTTGTATTTTTCGTCTCCTTCATGGTTTAACTAGAACGAAATAATGACACAAGTATGCTCGGTCTCCTTCATGGTTTAATGAGCATGGAAGAGTTACCCAAGTAAGATCGATGTTACTTTTCATAAATTTAGTCCCCCAAGTGCGAAAAGTTATAAAACAATACAAGGAAGAACTCTTCTAGCCCAAGTGGACTAGAGTATTACTTTTTAGTAAGTAGTCCATCCGACTTGAAAAGGGGTTAAACTTATACCAAATAGACATCATTTCAAACCTTTTAACAAGTGTGAAAGAAAACAAGTTCACTCGTAAATATTTTCATGTTTAAGAGTCTAAAAAGAGCTTAAAGGAGACTCATCATTGAGAAAATGAGTGGCTTAACAACATGATCCTATGTTCCAAGCACATGTAACCAACCTAAGAAATGAAGAATGCAATTGGTACTGGAAATTGAGGTCCACTCAACAATGTTTATCTGCATCGGTGGATAGATGCAAAGCGGAGGCCAAATAATGAAAGAGGTGTATGTTCAAGGTTATTGCATAGTGGTAAGCGGGATATGGGAAAACAACAGTGCAACATCAGGGGGCATGACGCAAGAAAAAAATGAATTGGTGACCATTAAGCCACATAAATGTTTTTAGGAAATCCCACAGGATGTTTCCAAAATATAGATGAAGAGAGGAAAATGAGGCTCAATCTTCAAATCATGTAAAGGATAAAAGAGGGCTCCCGAGCCTACAAGAAAATCCAGAATGGGCACCAAAAGGTAATTTGGGTTTTAACTAGGGTTCCAATGATGGTTAGGCACTCTCAAACCAGTTATGACGTGAAAAGTGAATGGATAAGGTCGCAACCAGTTGGGTTTGATCCTAAGGCATAATGATGGTAGTATGGATGGTTAATAGTGCAAGGTGGGAAATGCAGGGAAAAACCTATCTATATATGACAGTTTAGGAGTACATACCTCAAGTTTAGGGGATGTTTCTATGTTCATAAAAAAAATCCCTAGAATCCTATCAAGAACATGTAAACTAGATTCTAAGGTCAAAACACATATTGAAATCTCAAAAAAAAAAAAAACATTTGGATTTTTTGGATATGATATATGAAAAACAAAAGCACACACACACCACACACCTATGTACAAGGAAATACACAAATATATGCTTTACACCAAGTAGAGCCCATGGCTAGGCTCATGCTCATGCCAAGGATCATTTTCATCATTAATGATCTCATGAGCTGATATTGGCATCACATGGCTTACCATGCCCGGGCCATGCCACATAAGATCAAATTTCCACATACAAATATACTCATTGTGAGTAGTCTCACAAGCTAGGGAACCTCCTTGATGGGATCCATCAATAAGTAAATAGGTTATGAAATGTGAAACTTCGATGGAAGGGGAGGCAGATAATTCGGTGGCAAGTTTTGAGAAATATAACTAAGGAAAAAAAAGGTTGATACTAGGGGTTGCACTAGCCGTCCCAACAAATTCCTCCAGTCTTTGATCAAGACCCATCATGTCAAATCTCATTAGTTATAAACTAGAGAGAATGGATTCTCAATAATTCTCATCTTCCCTGTGCTTATCGGTGGAAGCCATGACTTCAAAGATGGCCTATTCTGAAGGAAACTCAAAATCAAGGGATTCATGTGAACTTGGAGAGTCAACAATGATTTCAGGTGGAGTAGGTTGGTCAAACTCCATGTGAGGCTGGAGGTGTTGAACAATATCGGTTGATGCTGAAGGGATTGTCATATCAACAATATTGATCATGAATAATCTTTGAACATCCCCCTGCCAATGTCCATAGTATATTGCATGGTATCACTGACAAAGGGTACATTAGACCCTGCATTGGATCCAAGGTCTAGGGTAAAAAATGAAATTTTATTGATGGTAATGATTTTCCCTTAGTGAGGGAAGCATAGCATCCTAAATACCGATGATAAAATTTCATTCATATCGTAGAACCAAGTATGCCCGAGTAACATATTGTACTCAAGTGGTGCATCGACAACCTCCACGACAACAAAGACAATATTACCACCTAAATTGATGGGTAAGGCGATTATTCTTCCATGGGGTTGGAACATACGTCCATCAAAGGCTTTCAAAAGTGTGGAAGATGTATCAAACTTAGGAAAGCTTGAGGATTTCCAAAAAGAAATAGACATGATGCAAGTTGAGGCTCCTTCATCTACAATAGTTAAGAAAATGTTTTTACCCATCGTTCACACTTTAATCTAAAAGGATACTTGGTGGGAGAGCCTATGAGTTACATGAGATGAATCAAAGGTCATCAAGATCGACTCTGAGGGATCAACCCTATCTATGGCTGAGAGAAATGTTTTTCGTTAAGTGGGGTAGCTTTGGAAAAATTCAAGTGCAGACATTGCACAAGGTGCATGGGATAAATATTCCACAATACTATAGTTGTGGGTAGCTTGTGTGTTAGGATTATGTGTCGTATGTCAAAGAAAACCATTTAGGGGGAGAGGTGATGCATCCATAAATTGATTCTCTATCTGGAGAGGACCACCAGGATGGGATAAAGATGTTTCTTCTGAGGAAACATTGGAAGGATCTATAATGTTGTATTTTTTGGCTCATGTATGCAAGTTGACCATGTGGTCACATGTATAAATAGGATCATTCTATGGATACCCCTTGTAGTGATTATTACCCTCTATTCCCCCAGTCGGAGGGGTAGGATTTGAGGAAACCATGTTTTTAGGTTGAGGGGGGGAAGGATTAGTTAAGACAGTAGGCTACTGAGGAGCCTGTTGTTGTTCTAGGAATCTATGGACCACATCCTTTCGTGGGAACTGGTGGGTAGGGTGGTCATATCCATAAATCATGTAGGGAAAAGGACTCTTCCTCTTTTATTTAGTGCCTCCCTCATGGGTAGTTTGGGTAGTGGCAGTCCCTTGCTCAATAGAGAAATTTTTCTTCTTGTTTTTCTTTTTCTTACCTCCAGGTTGCTGAGGATTCTTTGGTTGTGTGGAATGCACCAAATTCACCTTGGAGGTTTGAGTAGGGACCAAAACAACTTGAGCACTAGTGCCAGTAGCTGATGATTGTGATTGAATAGAAAATTTTCCTAGTTGATCAAGTAGTTGGTTAACGAGTGCATAGGAGATAGAACTGACTACGTCATCAACTTGGGGTCATGGGTGAGGTTGACGAGGATCAGTTGATGGGTGAGGAGAATTTGGAATGATATCATACAAAGTACCCCACTGATAATAAATAAAATCCAGATGTTGGGCATGCAAAATAGCTTGATCCTTAGTGGCCTCGCTGACCACAGCTACATCCCGGAAAATGGGTGGTAAGAGGGAATTGGTGAACCACTATGTTAGGAGCTTGTCCACAATATAATTCTTATTCATTCTATGCCTCTGACATCACTCATGTATATGATCATAAATATGGGTGGCATTGTTTTGATGCAAAGAAGTCAAGAGATCTGTTCCTATATTATATTGAATAGGCAATTGGTAATGGGTTAAAAATGTCATTGCCAGGTCTTTGAAGCTTTGAAAAGAACTGTCTTTCAATTCAATATACCATTTATCAATGACCCTAGTCAGGGATCTTTGGAAAATACAAAATTTCACACTATCATCCATTAAATAATTGGTCGAGCACCACAAATAGTATGTCATGATGTTTGTGGAGGGGTCTTCTCCTAGATTACCATAAAATTTTGGAATTTTTGATGGGTGTTTTGATGAAATCATTGGCCATAAGGGGTCATGGGAAATAGGGTCATTTGTCAACCATGAAAAATTTGGTAAGTCAATGGTTACAAGAAACAACAACGATGAAAATGAGGAATGGGAGGGAGGTGGAGTCTTTGTTGTCCCAGATGGACCTTGCGATCCCCTTATATTGGTGTTGTTGGAAGTTCAAGAAATGGTTGGAGAGTGAGTGACCCCAAGGATAGTGGCACTAGCAGGAACATGACTACTCCTACCACCAAAAAATCTCTCAGTGGGGAAAATGGACCCTCTAGGAAAAGGGTTCCCAGTGCTAGTCTCGGGGAAGAAACCTCCAGGACGAGATGTATGAACAAAGGGAAGAATCCAATTTCCCCTGAGGGATGTGCCCACAAGGAAAGGTGTGTTGACCCATGGAAAATAAAAACCTCCAGAAGTACCATTTCCCCCAGGTTGACTAGGGACATCCCCAAAACCACTAGACATACTCCATCCAAAAGCTACACCTTCCCAAGATGATGTCGGGATGCTCATTGTATTGGAAGAATTGGAAGGGTATGCACTTCTCATGCTAAAACCAAATTTAATCTCCCTAATGGAAAACAGTCTAAAAGTGGGAATGGAAGTAGAAGGGATGGACTTGTGCATGATAGGTATACTAATGAAGGGATTTGATGATATAGAGGATGTCCCCCACATGGAGGAACCAAAAAAAAAGGTATGGATGGTGAATGTCCAATGGAGCCAAGGGGTGGAAATGAGGACATGACTAGGATGCCCCCAGATGATTTTCCCCCAATACCACTTGAGGATGGGCTTACGGGCTTAGATGCACTAGACGAGGCACTAGGTATAGACATAGTAGGAGGATGACTGAATAATGAAAAAAACTCACTAAAAATGTCCCTCACTTGGACCAGTAAAGGGGCATTTAGTTCAGTTAAAGGTGGGTTGAAGTTGGGTGGAGGACATTCATTGACCACTTCTACCTCAACTAAACCAGCTTCTTCAAACTAGAAATAAAACCCTTCAAATTATTCTCCATGGATATGGTGTCTCTTTGGAGGTGGTTCCACATTTGTAATAGGATCTATTCCTCGTAATCAAAATAACTAGCATGGTATTTCAACCACGATGAAAGTTCTATGTAATTAAAAAACAACAATAAACATATGGCCTACCTAAACTCAAACTCAAAGAGCACACCCCTAATCAAATATAGGAAACAACAAGAAAACCAATTGGCTCATGGGCCTTTTGAAAATAAACCTGGAGGGGGGGATGAAGTCCCCACAAGATTGACTAGAGAATGTGTGAGAAGGAGCTATGATGGTCAATGCGAAACAACCTTGACTGGTGCAAGTACCCTTTATTAAGGTGGTAACCTTCCGAAGGAACTGGGACTATGAAAGAACATCTTCCCTAGGTACTATAGGCATGCCCCGCCTACAGTCACCTATGTGGATCCCTATAAAAATCCACCAAGGTTACCACCTAAAAATCGATGTCCGGGTGAACATTCATAAGTCCGATCGCACGTAAGGGAAGGGTAGTTAACCTCAAAGATCTGAAGGGGTGACCCAACATAACCCCCGTATGCGTAATGATTGAAGTGATAATGCAAGCACCACAATAACCATAAAGGGGTAATCTCCCTACTTTCCACAATGTGACCTTGTTCTTGACTCCTTTGTTAGAGGATCTTCTCGACACACCAATTGCAAGAATGGATTTATACACTCTTTAATGACTTCTAGTTTGAGTTTAATGGTCTTGGAGAGTTTACTCTCCAATCCTAATCCAAGGCCCTAAACCTATCTAATGTTGGTTTTCTATCAAATAAAAAATCTAATAAATTTCAAATTAAGTTCTTGTTTTTATGGTTTCTTGCTTAGGTCCCAGTAATGGATGAAACTTTGTATGATGTGAGGACTCTTGACCCAACCAAACAATTCAAATATGCAAGTGCAAAATCTTTCAATTCAATGAAAGCTACCTATGGGAGGGATAGCGAGTTTTCCTTTTTATTTTTAATAAGCAAGGAAATCATCCAATCAGACACTAAATATCCAAGAGAAACAAATTCTTCTATGACACTCACTACACTAATGCTTCAAAAGAAAATTAAGCATGTAAGGGTTTTTTTTTCAATTTTTTTTCCAATTTTCAATATAGGACAATCTTGACTACAACAAGAAATACTAATGCAAACAAGGAGGAAAAAAAAAACATCAAGGAAAAATCTTGTAGGATATCAGGAATAAGGCTATATCAGCCTTCTCTAATGTCATTACAATGATCCCACTCAAAAAATTTACTAGGAGGGGATATCTAGTGATACACAAAGGTCATATGAAATTAAACATGAAACCAATTGCATAAGATCTTAGATCTCTTCATATATGTTGAAATTTGAGTTCAACTTCTTAGATCTGAGATCTGAAAGTGGAAATTTCAGATAGAAAAAAGAAGACTATCCAATCAAATCAAATCCTTTCACACCAATCTACTCAACAACAACCTTGAAAATGATCAATGTGACAAGCCAATTTCTGCAGCAAGGGTACCAAGACACTCAAACAAGAGCACAAAGATATGAAATCTTAGAGGAGGTCTCAAATTGGACAGACTTGGGCTAACCACACAAAAAATAAATATCTAGGAGGGCCTCATGGGACACAGGTGAGTCACCACGCGAGAGGGCCTCGCAGGACAAAAATGGTGCAACAAGAGAGGCCTGCCAAAATATTGAATTTTTGAGAGCGAAGGGAATGTTCCATATATTTAGATCTGAACCAGACATCTCATATCTACTTGACCTAAGCCCTAAAACCCTTAATGGAAGACAAACATACTCAAACCACAAAAACATAGGCAAAGCAAGGCAAAGAGATTAAAAAAGAATGGATTCTCCCTAGTGAAGTCACTAATATGTTATGGGAAAAATTCTCACATGGATCTCACTGAATGGATCCGTAAGATATCCCTATGATAAGCCTAGATATCCTAGAAAGGAGGGGGTAGACTTCTAAAAGGTTTCCTACATATAGATTCAAAGATATGGATTCACTATAATCCTATAGAAAGGAGAAGATCTGCATACCTTTCAAGAGGTGGTCCTTCATATCTCTTGGTTGTTGCAGTCCTAGAGTTTCAGATCCAAGCTTTACAACCTACTCCTTGTATACAAAAGACACAAAAAAACTTCTCTAATTTCCTATTTAGGATTATAATCCTAGATCTAATTAGTTTTCAATCAAATCTATAACAATATGAATCAGATCTAAACACTTTCTATTCAACTACAAACAATTGTAGGGGAAAATAAAATGTTCTATTGATTATAAATGGAAACTTACATCACAATTACATACCTTAAGTGTTGATGTAGGCTCCTTCAATATCCTTTCTCCTTGCTTCTCCCTACATCTCCTTTTTCACGCTAGGCTCCAATGACTTCTGGCTAAATAATTCTATAGTTTGGTATCATAACGTTTCTATTTAATTCTTCCTCCTCTTGTCCAAGGATTTCCTTTGTTATATATCTCTTGGAGAAGGCTTATAAATTTTCTAGAGGCCATTAGAAACTTGAATGATCTGAGTTCCTAGGATATTACCACTAAGATCCAACTCATCTCTCACTGCTCGCCTCGTAACTCCCTTTTTCTACAAGTTTGAAAGTGACTCGCTTGTTGAGCCACTGTTTTATAGCAAGGCATCTCTTGTTGCATGCTAGGTGTTATGCGAGGCCCTCCAAAAATTATCTGGAAAGGGTCAAACCTCAGGAAAAATTTGCAATAAGGATTATATCCACTAATGGATTCCTCTCTGATTTGTATGGTGGATATTAAGGATATATCAACTTGTTGGTTATTTTTGTCCATGGCATAATGCCCATTTTTTTTTATGTTGTAGCATGAATCTTGATTATTGCATGTGAGTCTTTTATGCTTCTTTATTAATTAGATGTTATCAGAATTTCAAAATCCGTTTTGAAGTAGCGTGGCCAGCCTGTGGGTGGTTGGGTACATTACATGCATTGATATAGATGTGTGTGCACATGATCAATGTGAAAATGTTGGATATGTGAAACATGATGGCTTCACCTTGTTGACTAATATATTATCATGTTTGTTCATAAAGATGGGTTTTAAAATTGTAAAAAATAGAGTCAATGTATTGTAGGTATCGCGGGGTGGGGGGAGGTTAAATTCAGGTTATGGGGGTGTATAGGTATTAGGGGGTATAATAGGGGGATGTGGTAAAATAGGGGACATCTAGTAAAAAAGGGGTTTGTTTATTGGAAATATGTATTGGGAGGTATGTTCAACAAAAGGATTTTGGGAGGTGTTTTTCAACATCTAGTGAAATTAGAGGTATTATTTAACATCCCATGAGCATATGTGTTATTTTATAGGTTCACTAAGTGGATACCTTGTGATTTGAACAATGGAAATATTTTCTTCTTACTCCAAAGAGGCCACATCGAGTTTTTACATGGTAGGAGATTCATGATGAAGAGAGTCATGGTTTGATTGGATCGTGATTGGGTTTTTTATGTTGTTAGGGAAGGAATATGACTTGATTAATGGTCTCCTTATATATTAATGGGGTTTTTATTCATCCTCTTTAACTGAATGTTAAAACTTTCAAACTTGAAGAAACATATATTGGTTAATATTTTGAATGTAGCTACAAGTGATGTATTTTATATCATTGCATTGCATGGTATTGAAGATAATGTGGAAACCTACTATTTGATGCTATGGATAAAAATTGAAACAAAGATGGTGTGATTGTATCAAGATGGAGATTACACAAAATAGATTGGTGACATGGTAGTGATGGGTCACTTTTTTTGAAAATGTGAAAAAAACAAAATGATTTTATTATCTATATTGATTTTATGCTTGAATATATTTCATTCCAATAAAGTGATTTGGTGATAGCAACTTTGATACAACTCATGAAAATCAAAGTGAATGGAGGTGAACCAAGGAGATGGAAGACGGTGGAAGTTGAACATGAATGTATTATAGAGACTTACATTCTTATAACCCATTTTGAATTGTGGCTAGAAGTGATTATTTGTTATTATTTCATTGCAGGGCAATGAAGATAATGTGGGAGCCTATTATTTGATGCTATGGATAAAAAATAAAAGCAATATCGTGTCACTGTATCAAGATGGAGATTACACAAAATAGATTGGTGACATGGTTGTGATGGGTCACTTTTTTTTGAAAATGTGAAAAAAAAATGATTGTATTATCTATATAGATTTTATGCTTGAATATATATCATTCCAATAAAGTGATTTGGTGATAGTAGTGTTGATACAGCTTATGGAAATCAAAGCGAATAGAGGTGAACCAAGTAGATGGAAGATGGTGGAAGTTGAACATGAATATATTATGGAGACTTACATTCCTATAACCCTTTGGATAGATGAGTAAACTATAAACCACTTTTGAGGTTGACATAGTTAATGGACTAACATTTTTTTGCAATAAGTTAATGTAATGTTTGATTTTGTTGCTTTACATGTTAATCATTTATGTGTTGGGAATTCATTTCCTTAATTTTTTGGATTGCGTTTTTGTATTTTTATTTCATTTTTATTATATAATTAAATAAATTTAAATTGGTTTTTCATTTCTTTTAAATATATTAAATATTGAAATCGAAGTGGTGCAGAGGAAGCATAATGAGTCCATAATCCATAAACCCAAATTTTTACATTGGCTATGATACATGTACTTGGATATGATACATGTTCTAGTGCATTCTATAATATCAAACTCATCTAAAACATACATATAAATAAATATCTCTAACGACAGGTTGTTAAGACCCTATATTTTTCTTGAAGTGATGCACATATGCTTTTAACATTCTATGGTAGCATGAATATTGTATCTCAATTGAGCACATATGTACCTTGGAAATAAGGGTAGCCTTTATTCGTAAATTGTTGTTTCACATTTTGTTAAATAATTTGTAAATGTGAAATATCAATGTTTGTTTACCACCTTAAGCTTGGGTTTGTGGTGGCTTGTGGATTTACGGAAAGATAGAACACTAAAAAGGCTTATGCATTTATGAATCTAGATGAGTGATCCTTTGATTCAGATTCCATAATGAGATGTTTTATTTAATTATAATTGGATACTTGGAAAATTAGAAGTTGTAAAATCAGAAGCAATGCACATTATTCATATATTTTTATAGTGAATTTTATTTTAAGTGCACCATATGTTGTTTAGATGTTTGGAATTATGTCATTTATCATATAAGTTTAAAATGTATTTTTATAAAATAATAAATAAATGTGAATCATGTTTTTGTGAGAAGATTTTAATTTGGAGATTTATGATTATTTTTAAGGTTTGATTGATTTAATTTGAATATTTTTTAATCAAAATGAAAATGTATATATGAGAAATATAATACATAATTCAAATTTGTTAATTGTATTTAGCTCAGGGGGTTGTGAGAAATGATTGTTATCATTCCCACATTACTTTAATTTCAATAAGTGATATGTTGAGTTCATAATGATTATATTGTTGTAATGGCCTCAAACATTGTTGTTGACTAGCCTTTGTTGGGCGCAGGCCTAGTTTGGGAGAAAAGCACGATGTGTGAGAAATACAACTCGCAGGAAATGAAGCACGTGTAAGGAAGACACACATGCAGGAAAATCAACACGTGTAAGGCAGACACACATGCAGGAAAAGAAACATGTGTAAGGAAGACACACATGCAAGAAAAGAAGCACGTGCAAGACAAACACACATGTAAAAGAGGAAAGCATGCGTGACACACATGCAAGAAGACCTATCCATGATAGGGTTAGGGTTTTGGTAATAAGATGTAATGGTTGGTAAGCCAAAAACATGTATAAGTAGGTACCTAGGAGGTCTAGTTTGGGGTTCCTTTTGGTTTTTTGGATAGGGTTCTTTTGTGGTTGGTCGTTGTTACTATGTCGTTCAAAGACATAATGATTGTAAGGTCGATCTATTTTGTAAGTTGTTGATCTAAGGAGAGGAAATATAGTAGATCTCGAGGGTTAGATCATAGGCTGAGGAGCCTGGTGTCATCTAGTCTGCCTCATTGTAGATCTCGACCTATTTGATGGAGAATTGCAATGCGCCCAACGTTGTAGTTTTTGAAACACCATAATAAAAGAGCAGAGAAACCAAATATTTGTGGATGTAGCCCAGGAGGGGTGAACTACGATAGATCATGTGTTATGTGATTGAATATTGTGTATTTCATTTATTGTCAATGATTATATATTAGAAAAATGCATGAATGAATAGTTAGATCTACTAATTTACATGCATGAATAAGAATGGAAGGGTATTCAGTATAAGTTGAATATTAAGGTAACAAATAAAGATCACATAGGTTAATCCCAGATCCTCACTCATTCCCAAGATGCAATAAATTGAGCATTGCAGCCACCAATAGAACTATCTCGGGTGAGACTGAGCAGTGCACTCAGTGTATTGCACTGCATTCTGGTTTACCAGTGGGGCCAATAGTTTTAAATGGGTTTTGTTTGAAACCAAGTAGTCCTCAACCTAGTTCATTCCAAGAAAGGTAGCAAGAGAGAGGTAAAACCAACGAATGGTTTTGTTTCCGACTGGAATAGAATGGGATTGAGTGAATGAGATCTGTTGAAGAATCATGACAAGAATATCATATCTGGTGAGGAAACATTAAAAATAATGGGATTATAAAAGGGGATATTTAGACCATGGAACCCAACGAAGGCGAAGATCAAGAGCTAGTTGAAAACAAAGGAGTTGGAATTTGTGCACAGAGATAACATAAACCCTAAGTTAACACCGTGAAAATATTTGGACAAGTACGTATTTAGCGACTTGCATGAAGTATTTTTCTTTGATTTCCCATATGTGCTACAGGAGTGGATATTGAGTTTGAAATAAAACCACCATACAAATTGGATCAGACAACTAGAGTGGATTTTTGTGGAGATCATGCAGTTACAACAAGTTGACAATAAATTTACACATGCAGTAGATTTCTGTTTAGAAAATATTGTTGCACGATTTATCACAAAATTTGTAGTAGATACTGTGAAGTACTACAACGTAGCGGAGAAAGAATTTTTGAAGGGACCTAGAGGTAGGTATATTAGATCGATGTATAATTTCATCAAGATGTTACTGTATAACAAATGTGTAATGACAATGGCATCAAACATCTAAACTTCCCTGTGTACATGGGGGGAAGGGCAGAAGCACTGACAAGAGACAGAGAGATGGTGGAAGACATGGATAATGGAAATAAGGAGGAGGCCTTGTATCTAATCATGATGGAGGAAGACCAGATCAAGCAGATCATGGAAATATCTGGAAGAACGCACAGTGGAGCAACCTACCAATACAATATGAACAATAAGAAGAGATCCATATATGTGAGGGAAGGCTTGGAAAGTGATGAAGAAGAGGTAGATGATCTTTGAGCTATGGATAATATTGAGGGAATACTGCGCGCGATATATGAAATGAAGACAAGAGGTCCAAGGGTAGGAACCAGAGGAAAAACTGTTGATTAAGGTTGGTTGTCATTGATGTCAACCCTTGAAGAAAGCCCCGTAGCACAAAGGTTTGGGTAATGGACCCAATATTGTTTGATGTAAATATGACTCATTATTGCTTTTTCATGGTTGATAAGAAGTAAATATGGATGAACTCCAAAGTGGTCCCGTTATGGTGAAATCCCTCACGAGAAGATGCTTTGCAGAGTAAGAGAAACCATGCTTAATTGTGGAATAATGAGATGAAGGAAAATGAATTTGTCAGGGAAACTATCCTATATGGATAGTTCTTGTCATGCCATTTACGGTGGTATGTAGAATGTCAAATAACTCCTCACGGTTAGAGAGTTATGACCATGTGAAGTTGGAGAACCCAGGTTTAGGTAATGGACCCAAGTTTGTTTGATGGATAATGGTATGATTTTTGTAATAATTGAAGGTAATATTATTCTATATGGATAGTACATGTCATTCCATTTCTGGTGGTATGTGGAATGTCACATAACTCGTCACAGTTTGAGATTTATGGCCTTATGAAGTTGGAGGACCCCGATATGTCATCTAGAAGCCCCAAACGGTCAACGTAGTCAAAGTGGTTTAAGAGATTTTAAAAGTTAAATAATAAAGTGAAGTGATGAGTGTATTGTAATTAAAAGTGAATACAAAATAAATTATTTCAATAATAAATTGAATGGAGAAATTATAAGTGGGTTAACCCTAAAATAAGGAAAGTGGGCCAAGTGACCTAGAAGATGTTTTTAAGGAAGCTATTTGGAGAGTATAAATAAGAGGCAAGGCTCTCAAATTTAAATTACACTTGAGAATATTGAATACCTATAGGTTTCTGAGGAAACCAAAGGATATATAAGCTGAAATTATGAGGAAAGTGAAGAAAAGAAGGCCAAAATGCAAGGAAGGATAAATTATTTTGATGGTGCTTTCTAAGGTATGTTATTTACAGGTCATCTCACCATTTTCTCTATAATTGTATTTCTATAATGATTCAGATCGTGAAATTTATATTCCATTGAGAAAAGATATCCAAGTATCTGTGGTAAAAAATTCAGCTTGTGGGTCGTTGTATTTTGGGAGTTACACCATGTGGAAAATAGGGTTTGTGGGTAGTCTTGGAACTAGTAAAAAACAAGTGTTTCGGGTAAAAACATCATAAATTATTCATAACAGATCCAAATTTAGTGAAAACAAATGTGTTAGGTAGGGTACAGTATTTAGTATTATGTCTAACACTTTCAAATCATTTCAACAAATATTTAGTGCGGGGCACGCTCTACAAGGTTGCTCTCTAGAATAAGACAAAATTCAACAAGGTATGCCATTTGTGCTATAACTTCTTTTCTGAGAGGTTCCACGTAGTGACACTTGGAGGGATTGCATAAAACACAGTGAAGAACATTTTATATCACTTTCATATCTGTATACATTATAGGTACAAAGTTATGATTACTTCAAGTTAGGGTTGTCGACTAAACCAAAACTAGGCATGTGAGACTAAAGAAAAGTTTGATGAAAATGATAGTCTCTTGTTGTTAAAGTTAAGGAAGGTTTGCAAGAATATGATCATATACACCAGGTCTATTACAAATATACAAATCATATTTGGATGATGAAATTGATGATGGCTTTTGGTTGAGGTACTTGTTGAGTATATGGTTGAGACAAGTAGTTGATGAGTTGGCACATACATGAGATGTATAGTTGATGAGTAGTTGACACATGATTGGTACATACTTGGTACATGGTTGGATGCACTTGTTTATGGTACAGGTTGATTACAGGTTGTTTGGTACAGGTTGGTGCATGGATGATGCACTTGTTTATGGTACAGGTTGATTGCAGGTTGAGGTACATGTTGATGCATGGTTGATGCATGGTTCAGATTTATTGGTACATTTCTACAGTGGTATATCTCACAGTGATAGTGTGACAGTGGTTCCATCATTCTACTTCTACTTCAGGGTGGTTGGACGGGGCAAGGACAGCTGGTTGTAGCCACCTTCTAGTTGTAGTCGGAGAACATAGCGGGTTGTAGCCTCCTTTTGGTTGTATCCAGAGAATTGGGAAGTTGGAGATTACCTCAGGTTGTAGTCTGAGAAACTAGGGGGTTGGAGCCTCCTTACAGTTTCAGCTAGAAAAAAAAGAAAGTTGGTGCTTCCAATGAATGTAATTCTTCAAGACATATAAGAAAAAGTATTTTGTGGTTTTCTCCCGATTTGGGTTCCCATGTAAAACACTGGTGTATTGTGTATGTGAGTGTTTGTTTATTTTTTCATTTCTCATTTACTTTGCAGTTATTGGATGCTAATGCTTCATTGATATAACACTTGGATTATATGGTTAAAAAGGATTAAATTGCTCTATTACTGATTCACCCCCCCTCTCTGTAATCCAACAATTGGTATCAGAGCCGGTTTCTTAAGGAAACAGTTTAACCAATGGAAGGAGATCATGGATTATTCTGAGAATGGATTACCAATGTTTAATGGTCAAAATGGTTTTAAGTATAAGATGTGGAGCATAATGACGAAAGTATTTTTACATGCACATGGACATTATATTTGGCTGTCAGTTTTTACAGGATATGATAGTTCAAAAAGGGAAAAGACTGCAGCCAAGAAGGAATTGAGGAAGAATAACAAAATAGTAATGGATTTCATCTAGGAAGGATTACCTAATCCGGTAAGAGAAAATATTGGTAAATGTTCATCAGCAAAAGAACTTTGGGATAAGTTACATGACATATATTCTTCACCGATCACAAATCCAGAAAATGTCAAAGAAGATGCAGATACAAATCAAGAAGAGTTATGTTCACCATGTCAAGAAGATTCAAAATATGAAGAGTACATAATCACCAGAGGTATGTTGTTTTGTGTTAATTGTGAAAAATGAGGACATCTTGAAATAGAATGCCATGAAGGAAATGAGACAGGAAAAATAATTGAAAAGGAAGACAATTATGAAGAATAATTAATTAGTTCTTTAGATGAACTAAGAGAAGAAAACAATTCACTCAAGAAAGAATTGATGAAACAAAATGAAAGTGTTCACATTTTTGAAGAAGCCGAACAGGTCATCGCAAACTTAAGAACTCAGCTAGAAGAAGCCAAAAAGATCGAAGAAAATCTTGAATATCAAAAGCAGTGTTTGGAAACCAACATAGTGGCACTGAAGGAAGAAGCAGAAATGAGAGAGAAGATATTTATAGATCATCTTAAGGAAAGAACTAACGATCTAAACTAGCTTGAGGCAGAGTTTGGTCAAGAAGAGAAAGGACTTGAAGAAGAAATAATCACATTAAAAATTCATCTTGAAGAAGCGAAAAGAAGATAAGAAGTCATGAAGTCTAAGATAATGAAGAAAGAAGAAGAGGTTGAGAATCTTAAAGAAGAAGTTGTCACATTGAGAAGTAAAATCACCAATCTCAACTTGAATGTTGAAGAGACAGAAACATCCACATCAGTTATAGAGAATGAAGAGAAGCACTCTAGGTTGCTAGAAAAGAAGAATGAAGAAAATAGAAAGAGTTATGCAGAAGTACTCAAAGGAAGGAATCATGGTCAACCATAATCTAAGAAAAATATTAAAGATACATCTTCAAGGGGACCACCCATGTTCAAGACACAAAGAAGCTTAAATCATGATCATGATCAGTCAAGACAAAAATTCAGAAGGACTACACCACAAAGAAGATCATTCATTCCCAGGTATGCAAATTTATTTTATGGTCATTGTTTTTATAGTTCTAACTTTGGACATAAGATTGCAGATTGCATGGATTATAAAATAAATGTTCAAGCAAGAAGTGCTTATCTGGCCACACGTAACAATGAGTGTTACAAATTTCATAACTATAGACACATAGCCAGTGATTGTAGAAGCATGATCGATACTTCCATGAAAGAGAATATTGATATCAGATATAAGAAAGTATGGATAAGAAAACAAGAAGAACAGGTGAACAAAGACCAAGTACCAGAGATCGCAAGATTGGTAAGAAAATGAGATGAAGAAAATTCTACAGAGAAAAAGAAAGATGTCAGATACAGAAAGGTTTGGAAAATAACTGAAATAAATGAAGGGAAAGTAAATAAGGAACAGGTTCAAGAGATTATACTTTCAGGCATTGCAGTGAAAGATGAATCCACATATAGAAAGAAACAAGTCAGAGCTCAGAGAGATAATGAATCTACCCATGAAGATGATGATGAATCTACCAAGGAGGATGATGATGAATACACATCAGAGAAGGAATTGTTTTGAGCCATCTGGCTTAGAGACTCCCAAGTAATATGAATATTAGACAAGGGGAGTCTATGCGATAGCTATGACAGACCAAAGAACCATCATTCGAGTAGCTTGTAGAGTTTGAAAAGACAGATTCAGAGCAATCAGTTAGAAGAAGTACAGTTTGATAGTATAATGATAAATGGGTTAGCATTATGGACAGTTGCACAAGTATAGTCTTGGACAGTATGGATAGAGATGGATTCGTAATAACACTTAGCAGGTTTGGATAGATATATGATAGTGGGTGATATCATGGGTTCATATATTGGTTCAGAGACAAAGGAACATTATCATAATGGATGATAATTACACAGGAAATGGCTCAAATAATGCTAATGGATTACAAATTGATAGATATTTTTTGGAAACAGGCAATGCATACATCAGTTCACTTTCAAAATAGAGTAATGCTCAGAAACAACATTGACAAAACTCTCTACGAGCTATGGAAAGGAAGACCAAAAAATGTGAAGCACTTCAGAGTTTTTGGAAGCAAATGATACATCAAAAGAGAAGATGGTAGAATGGGAAAGTTTGACTCTTGTGTGGACAAAGGAGTACTTTTTGGTTACTCAAGTACAAGGAAAGAATACAAGTGTTTCCATTTGAGATTGAACAAAATTGTGGAAAGAATCAATGTAACAATTAATGAACCAGGCAGAAGAAAATGAATCAATGGAACAACCTTCCAAAGAATAAGAAGAAGATAAAAAATAAGTAGAAGAGGAAGATGAATATGAAGAGAATACGATAGAAGCAGAAGAGCAAGTTCAAAAAGTATCTCCAAAGACACCTATCAAACAAGTACAAAAGAATCATCCTTCAGATCAAATTATTGGAAACAAAGATGTAAGAGTTGAGACTAGAAGAAAAATCCATTCACCAGAACAAACACACCTAGCACTCTTATCTACAATTGAACCAAACTGTTTTGAAGAAGCCAACAAGAATGAATTTTGGAATAAGTCCATGGATGAAGAATTGGATCAAATAGAGAAAAATGACACTTGGGAATTGGTTCCAAGACCAAAGAATAAGAATGTGATCGACAAAAAATGGTTTTTTAGGAATAAATTGAATGAAGATGGACATGTTACAAGGAACAAAGCTATATTGGTATGTAAAGGATATGCACAGATTGAAGGAATCGACTTTGAAGAGACATTTTCCCCAGTTTCTAGAATGGAAGAAATCTGTTTACTTTTACCTTATGCATGCTCCAAAAATGTTAAAGCATATAAGATGGACGTAAAATCAGATTTTCTGAATGGGGAACTTGAAGAAGACGTCTACATTGAACAAAAAGAAGGATTTCAGTTGTCAGAGAACACAGACTATGTATGTAAATTAAAGAAGGCCTTGTATGGTCTAAAATAGGCTCCTAGAGCATGGTACTCTAGACTAGATAAGTATCTGCAGCAACAAAGGTTTAGAAAAGGAAGTGCAAACAACAACCTCTACATCAAGGTAAGTCAAGGTAATATTTTATTAATTGAAGTTTATGTTGATGATATTATTTTTGGTAGTGACGATGACAAGTTAAGCCATAAATTTGCAAAAGACATGCATAATGAATTTGAAATGTCGTTACTTGGAGAACTATACTTCTTTTTGGGACTTCAGATACATCAAAGAAACTAAGGAATTTTTATTTCTCAAGCCAAGTATATCAGAGAAATGCTAAAGAGGTTCGGAATGGAATATTTCAAACCAATTATCACTCCCATACAAACTAGTTGTAAGTTGAGAAAATATGTTGATTCAAATTCTACAGATCAGAGGCAATACAGGTCAAAGATTGGCAACCTACTATATGTGACAACATCCAGACTAGATTTAATGCAGGTAGTTGGACAGGTGGCACGATTTCAAGCAACAACAAAGGAATCACATGTATTAGTAGTAAACAGGATTTTCAGATATCTCAAAGGAACATTAGAGTTTGGGATATGGTATCCAAAAGGAAAGGATCTATCACTAATTGCCTACACAGACACATATTGGGCAGGTTGTATTGATGACTGATGAATCACCAGTGGAGTAGCGTTCTACTTGGGTGAGATTTTAGTATCATTTCTAAGAAAGAAACAATCATCAGTATCTCTATCTACAGTCAAGGCAGAGTATATTGCAACAACAACATGTTGTACACAAGTTCTTTGGATGAAACAAATTTAGACAGACATATTGGTTGAGTATGATGAGCACATTCTAATATATTGTGATAATACAAGTGCCATTAGTATCTCAAAAAACCTAGTGATGCAGTCCAAGACGAAGCACATTCCAATCAAGTATCACTTTCTACGGGAACAGGTTGCAGAAAAGAACATCAGAGTTGAGCATGTGGGCACAAAAGAACAAGTGGCAGACATCTTTACAAAACCACTTCCATGGGAAGCCTTTGAATATCTTCGCCAAAGACTTGGAGTTATTTATACTCCAAAATGAATGATTTTTGGATGCTTATCTTATATGTCTTAGATGTACATGAGGAAGCACCATAAGAGGATAGTTCAGTCAGGGGGAGCAACCCTGTATGGAAAGATACATTTTCCATTGATGACAAAGGGGGACAGATTTATCAAATGCAGAGGACTGAGGAATGGTTCCAGGGGGAGAATATTTATCAGATGTAGAGCACAGAGGCATGGTTCTAGGGGGAGTAGATTTATTAGATGCAGAGGACAAAGGCATGGTTCCAGGGGGAGCATGAGTGATATTATTTCAGTATTGCATCCGATTTTTTCCATCAATGCCAAAGGGGGAGATTGTTGATTACGGTTGGTTGTCATTTATGTCAACCCTTGAACAAAGCCCCATAGAAAAAAGGTTTGGGTAAATATGACTCATTATTGTTTTTTTATGGTTGATAAAAAGTAAATATGGATGAACTCCAAAGTGGTCCCCTTATGGTGAAAACCCTCATGGGAAGATGCTTTGCGGAGTAAGAGAACCCATGATTAATTATGGAATAATAAGAGGAAGGATAGTGAATTTTTCAGGTAAACTATCCTACATGTATAGTTCTTGTCGTGCCATTTCTAGTGGTATGTAGAACATCACATAAATCCTCACGGTTAGAGAGTTATGACCATTTGAAGTTGGAGAACCCAGGTTTGGGTAATGGACCCAAGTTTGTTTGATGGATAACGATATGATTTTTGTTATATTTTAATATAATACTATTCTATATGGATAGTACATGTCATTCCATTTCTGGTGGTATGTGGAATGTCACATAACTCCTCACGGTTTGAGAATTATGGCCTTACGAAGTTGGAGGACCCTCATATGTCATCTAGAAGCCCCAAAAGGTGAATGCAGTCAATGTGGTTTAAGAGATTTCAAAAGTTAAATAATAAAGTGAAGTGATGAGTGTATTATAATTCAAATTGAATACAAAATAAATTATTTCAATAATAAATTGAATGGATAAATTATAAGTGGGTTAACCCTAAAATAAGGAAAGTGGGCCAAGTGACCTAGAAGATGTTTTTAAGGAAGCTACTTGGAGAGTATAAATAAGAGGCAAGGATCTCTCATTTAAATCACACTTGAGAATATTGAATAACTATAGGTTTTTGAGGTAATCAAAGGATATATAAGCCGAAATTCTGAGGAAAGTGAAGAAAAGAAGGCCGAAATGGTAGGAAGGATAAATTCTTTTGATGGTGCTTTCTAAGGTATGTTGTTTACAGGTCATCTCACCATTTTCTCTATAACGTTTTTTCAATAATGACTCAGATCGTGAAATTTCTATGACATTGAGAAAACATATCCAAGCATTTGTGGTAAAAAATTCAGCTTGTGGGTCATTGTATTTTGGGAGTTACACTACGTGGAAAATAGGGTTTGTGGCTAGTCCTGAAACTAGTCAAAAAGGTGTTTTCGGGTAAAAATGTCATAACTTATTCAGAACAGATACAAATTCAGTGAAACTAAATGTGTTGGTTAGGGTATAGTATTTAGTATTCTTTGTAATGGTTTCATATCATTTCAACCAATATTCTATGCATGGCACGCTCTACAAGATCCCTCTCTAGAATAAGCCAAAATTCAGCAAGGTATGCCATTTTTGCTATAAATCCTTTTGTGAGAGGTTCCAAGTAGTGAAACTTGGAGGAATTGCATAAAAAACACTAAATAACATTGCGTATCAGTTTTAGATCATTATAAATTACAGGTACAAAGTTATGATTACTTCAATATAGGGTTGTTGACTAATCCAAAACTAGGCATGTGAGACTAAAGAAAAGTTTGATGAAAATGATACTCTCTTGTTGTTAAATTTAAGGAAGTTTTGCAGTAATGTGATCATATACAATAGGTCTATTACAGAGCTACAAATCAGATTTGGATGATGAAATTGATGAGGGCTTTTGGTTGAGGTACATGTTGAGTACATGGTTGAGACAAGTAGTT
>JZKD02S2354099.1:531482-550306 GCA_000966675.3 Picea glauca | reverse complement strand
GGTTGAGACAAGTAGTTGATGAGTTGGCACATACATGAGGTGTATAGTTGATGATGTTGGTACATATTGATGAATCATAGTTGATGATTAGTTGACACATGATTGGTACATACTTTGTACATGGTTGGATGCACTTGTTTATGGTATAGGTTGATTACAGGTTGTTTGGTATAGGTTGGTGCATGGTTGATGCACTTGTTTATGGTACAGGTTGAGGTACAGGTTGATGTATGGTTCAGATTTATTTGCATAGGTTTACATCGGTATATCTCATAGTGATAGTGTGACAGTGGTTTCATCATTCTACTTCTACTTTAGGGCAGTTGGACGGGGAAAGGACAGGTGGTTGTAGCCACCTTCCAGTTGTAGTCGGAGACATAGGGGGTTGTATCCTCCTTCTGGTTGTAGCTAGAGAATTGGGAAGTTGGAGCTTACCTTAGGTTGTAGCCTGAGAAACTAGGGGGTTGGAGCCTCCTTCCAGTTGCAGCTGGAAAACAAAGGAATTTGGTGCTTCCAATGAATGTAATTCTTCAATACATATAAGAAAAAGCATTCTGTGGTTTTCTCCCGATTTGGATTTCCACGTAAAACACTAGTGTACTTTGTATGTGTGTGTTTTTTCATTTGTTCATTGATTATTTACTCTATAGTTATTGGATGATAATGATTCAATTATATAACACTTGGATTATATGGTTAAAAAGGATTAAATTACTCTATTACTGATTCACACCCCCTCTCAGTAATCCAACAATTGGTATCAGAGACAGTTCCTTAAGGAAACAATTTATCCACTGGAAGGAGATCATAGATTATTATGAGAATGGAGTACCAATGTTTAATGGTCAGAATGGTTTTAAGTATGAGATGTGGAGCATAAGGATGGAAGTATTTTTACATGCACAGGAACATTATATTTGGTTGTCAGTTTTTATAGGATATGATAGTTCAAAAAGGGAAAACACTGCATCCAAGAAGGAATTGAGGAAGAATAACAAAATAGCAATGGATTTCATCTAGGAAGTAATTTTTAATCTAGTAAGAGAAAAGGTTGGTAAATGTTCATCAACAAAATAACTTTGGGATAAGTTACATGACATATATTCTTCACCCATCACAGATCTAGAAAATGTTAAAGAAGATGCAGATACAAATCAAGAAGAATTATGTTTACCATGTCAAGAAGATTCAGAAGATGAAGAGTACATAATCAATAGAGGTATGTTGTTTTGTGTTAATTGTGAAAAATGAGGACATCTTGAAATAGAATGCCATGAAGGAAATGGGACAGGAAAAATAATTGAAAAGGAAGACAATTATGAAGAAGAATTGATTAGTGCTTTAGATGAACTAAGAGAAGAAAAAAATTCACTCAAGAAATAATTGATGAAACAAAAGGAAAGTGTTCACATTTTTGAAGAATCCCAACAAGTCATCATGAACTTAAGAACTCAACTAGAAGAAGCCAGAGAGATCGAAGAAAATCTTGAAAATCAAAAGTAGTGTTTGGAAACCAACATAGCAGCACAGAAGGAAGAAGCAGAAATGAGAGAGAAGATATTGACAGATCATCTTAAGGAAAGAACTAACGATCTAAACCGGATTGAGGAAGAGTTTGGTCAAGAAGAGAAAGGACTTGAAGAAGAAATAATCACATTAAAAATTTAGCTTGAAGAAGCGAAAATAATAGAAGAAGTCATGAAGTCTCAGATAATGAAGAAAGAAGAAGAGGTTGAGAATCTTAAAGAAGAAGTTGTCACATTGAGAAGTAAAATCGCCAAGATCAACACGAATGTTGAAGAGACAGAAACATCCACATCATTTATAGAGAATGAAGAGAAGCACTCTATGTTGCTAGAAAAGAAGAATGAAGAAAATAGAAAGAGTTATGCAGAAGTACTCAAAGGAAGGAATCATTGTCAACCAGACTCTAAGAAAACTATTAAAGATACATCTTCAAGGGGACCATCCATGTTCAAGACACAAAGAAGCTTCAATCATGATCATGATCAGTCAAGACAAAAATTCAAAAGGACTACACCACAAAGAAGATAATTCATTCCCAGGTATGAAAATTTATTTTATGGTCATTATTTTTATTGTACTAACTTTGGACATAAGGTTGCAGATTGCAGGGATTATAAAATAAATGTTCAAGAAAGAAGTGCCTATGTGGTCGCACGTAACATTGAGTGTTACAAATGTCATAACTATGGACACATAGCCAGTGATTGTAGAAGCATGATCGATACCTCCATGAAAGAGAATATTGATATCAGAAGATGAACAATAGAGTGATAAATAGAGACATAAAGAAGTTTCAAAATTCAGCGCAAATCCAGCTATGAAACAAACAATTGCACCAGAACAATGAAGTTCGCAAGCCAAGATGGAAGACACAACCTATCTATATATAGGACTGAACATAATTGTAAAAGGGTTGTTGTTGTTGTTGTTATTCAGTTGAGTTCGTAGTTGTTAATTATTATAAGTCGAGTCAAGTAAATTCTTAATTCTATAAGGTAACCGATCTATCTGTTTGAGTGACAAAGCTCTGTAACATGAGTCCAACATCAAGAGTTTGTATAGAGAATTACTGGGTATTAGAGAGTCTCTAATTATGGAAAGGTTTTGAAGCTAATATGAAGATGGATATCAAATTTCAAAATATGATGTGTCTCTGTGCATTTACTTATGCATTACAGTACTTATTAATAATCTATAAGTTATTCTTGAATGGTTCTATGTTTAAATGGTAGTTCTCAACATAAGTAGGTATGATTCTTGCATACATAAGATTTATCACTGTTTATGTCTCTTGCGCAAGATCAGGATGAGTCCTGAAGGTTCTGTGGATCCTCCTAAGTCTTTTCCCTACCCTTCCTTATCTTTTTTTCTCAGCAGCGCTTTCGGTGAGACTTCTTCTCTTCGGAGGAGATGAAAATTCCAGTGATGTAGACTACTTAGTACCTTTTGTTGGTAACCTGAGAAGGACCCTAGTCTGATCAAACTTGCGCCAACAAAATGGTTCTATTTCTAGGACCTATGTAAAAAGGGAACCTGTAGGGAGAATGCTTCCATGGATCCACATAAATGATATTGATCAATGGTGGAAAATAAATTGTGATGCCTTCATATGGAAAGAAGCAGAACTGAGGGGAAAATTGGTGGAAAACACCTGCGAAGCAATATTTTACTTAGAAAGATCGAGCGACCAGTACGAGATTTTCTAAGTTAAATTCTTGTAAGAATTTTTCCACTAGATAAAGAGGCTCCAAGAAGCTCCAGAGTTCCAAGGACGAGTCAAGAGTATCTGTTATTGGGAAACCAAAAAGATAGCAACACTTCAGAGGCTGGATTGGCCAGTCATGTGGGTAATTGATTTCTAGGTCAGCACCACATTCGAAGGATATATCATCGAATTCACAGCTGAGAACCACAAATATTTTTCACAAGTAGAGACAATTTTCAAGAAAGATGCAAGGGGAAGACTATTGAGAGAAATTCCCCTATTTATTAAGGTTTTCTTGATGGAGGAGGGGATGTTGACTATGTCCGCAAATGATATCGAAACATAAACACCCTCGCTTAAGGTAGGGCGAGGCGGGGTGGGAATCATGACATGAGAGAGGGGAAGGGTCCTTTGACAAATGGGGGGAAAACAACAAGAAATAGACTCGAGAGACGCCTGAGCCTTGCAGAGAGCCACCATAGTTGATAAGTGGTGGTGTGGAAAGATCAAGAAAGTAGAAAGACAGTCCGAGAATTTGAGGAAAGAAGGCGGATCAAAGAAAGTAGAGGAAAGACAGATAGAAGAGTTGGAAAAGATGAGAAGACAAGAACAACTGAATAGTCAAAGATTAAATGAAAGATAAGTGTGGAGAGAATGAAGTCCCCAACAGGTTGGAAAAGAAGGAGAAGGTGAAGACGTAAGAGAGGAAGAAGTCGACATGAATCTTGAAGAAGAAAGAGAAGATTCAGCCCTGATAATAGGAGAGATCAGTAATCTGACCAAAGAGATCGTCCCAGTGGAAGAAAATGAGACCCCCCAGATCAAAGAAAAATTCCTTGAAGCCAGTGGTGCCAGCCTCGAATCACCCATACCCCAAGTGCCTTCTATACAAGAAGTAAGTTAAATACTACCTTCTCATGTTAGTTTTGTTCCAGTACAATTAGTTAGTCAATCACAACCAGGAAGTGCGAGTACAGGGAGGATATTGGGATGCCTTGGTAGATTGCAAGATGGACCGTTAGGATTCATATTGATAAGAACACCAATATAAAAAATGGCTAGATGCACGGGTGGTTCGATTGCATGATACCCAGAATTTTGGGGTAAGGGTGATAAAGATGTTGAGAAACACTGGTTCTTGTGCAAAGAAATCTGGAGATCCAGAGGGACTCTAGATGAAAATAAGTTGGTCGAGTTCCAGAATACCTTGAGAGGTCGCACTCTCAAGTGGTACATGAATATCATCAATCCAAGAGTGCCAGGAATGCAAGGTAAAGCATTCACACTTGGCCAGGTACAGACAAGGTTCATAGCAGAGTTCAAACTACCTCAGTCATAACAACAGGCTTTGTCTGAGTTACGTGAGATCCAAAAACGGGAAGGTGAATCATCCTGAGAATATATCCAGAAGTTTAAAGATTCTATAGGGAGGTTGGCACATCCAATCCACAAAGAAAATCAAAGGGAGTGGTACATTCAGGGATTGTTGCCTCTGACTCAGATTCCGCTAACGCAACAATGAATAACCACTTTAACAAACACCTTGAAACAATCGATGAAGATTGAAGCCATGGTGGGATACCCTAGGAGCCTGAGAGTGAACATACCCCTAGAAGATATGAATCTAGCTCAACTACAAAGGAAAATATCGACGCTTATAGAAAATATTCAAGAGATGGAGATACCCAGACCAGGACGACCACAGGTTTGGTGCACCGGATGCTATATAGAAGGTAATCTAGTGAATGAATGTCCATGAATAAGGGTAATGGGACCTCCTCAAAATTCAATGGTAACCCAACCAGGACGCATGGGAGTAATTGAACAGGTATCTAGGAACTTACCATTCCATAACTGACGTAGGCGTGCCCACTAGGCATGTCTGCTCACAGGATCCTTCCTCCTTCCTCGGCCCAAAGAACTGAAAGGTTCTTCTAATTCCCTATCGGGAAAATTTCACCCACATCAACTCTCTCACGGGGGTCTCTCTTTCTTTTAAATCAACACTGGCCTTTTGTTATCGGGGTTGCTCCTATCGGGATTTCAACACTTGTGATGTCCAAACAACTTTCTTTACCGATCCCTGATCCCTGAAATGCTCCTTTGTTTCCTTAGCCCCACTTGGCTAAGAATTTAGTCCACGCGACCGATTTCGATAAGACCACATCCTTATATTTCTTCTCATCGGGGTTTCTGACTTCAAAATCCCGATGCGCTCAAATTCCCATTAGGCCCCCCCAGGCTAAGCTCTTGGTCCACGTGACCTCCCCTTATATGACCGCAGTCATATTCCTCATTGGGGTTTCAGGATTTCTAATGCCAAAATGCAATCGTCCTCAAGACTCGCGATCCCCCAAATCCCGACACACTCTTTACACGTTATCCCTCCTGGCTATGGGCTTTGGGTCATATGATGGTTATCCCCGTGACCGCAGTCTCAACCCTCGCCGGGGCTATGGGGTTTCAAATGCTGAAAAACACTTAACCACGGGATTCCCGATTCCTCAAATCCTGACTCTTCGGTTTGCTGACAACTGGCCCCATGGTGGCACCTTCCTCCCTGTCAGGGTTTCAGACTTCACGATTTCAAAATGCATAAACACCTTGTCACCAGGATCCCTGATATCTCGATGACCCAAACATCGATAGATGACTTCCTTGTCAGGACTTTTCTTGATGGTTCCGATTGATCCCACGCATCCTCCCCTGATGGACGGTCCTGGTTAACTCTCGGGATTTTGCGATTTCTGATGTCCTGGATGCCTCGTCCCTAGGACTCATGAAATTCCAAACTCTGACTCCCTTCAAATCTCTGACACATGTCCCAAATGAATGGATGGTTCAAATCAGTCCTCGCTGTTTCGAGACTTTACAAGACCATGAACACTCACTTCCTTGAACCCTAATGACCACATCCTCGATCTAGACGAACACACGACACGTGTCCTCCTTGAGATCCTCTAGCTGTGATCCTTCCACCATTTCGGGATTCAACTAGTCACGGATTCTTGTCTTCTGAAACTCCGGAATGTCGATGAACTCTCAATCCCTGCCACCTGTCTCAACAGATGGATGGCTCTAAACTCGTCGGGATTTTGAGACTTCTGATGTCCCGACTCTCACGACCTCAGGAACTCCTATTTCCCAACTCCCAATGCCTCTTGGGGTTCTTACTCTTCTCACGAGGGTTTAAACCCTATGGAACTCCTGTCAGATCAGATGGTTGATGGGTAACTGATCAACGATCTAAGAACTCATGACCCCTAGAGCTTGAAATCTGAACACGGTCATAACCTCCTTGCTTCTTTGGTAGATCCAACGGATGATGGGATTTTGCAAATATCCTCCACAAGATCCTAACCATTGATCTCTTCCTCTTGGATGTCTTCTACGGGTGAACCCAGTATCCCTTTGTGAAAACTGGTCCTCCCACACGTAACTTTGTAGTGCTTGTTCAAACACTCCATGCATAGACTTCTTGTGCTTCTCTTCAACGAACTTAAAAGTCTTATCCCTTTTGAGCTTTCTCACACTTTCAACCTCAAAGAGGGTCCTTGCACGGACTCCTTGCGGCAGTTCTCAAACACCTCCAAGTGTTGAGTTCTTTCGACTCTGCGCACACCTGCAGCAACAGTCCTTCTATACTTCGCTCAGATTCACAACTGAGACTCTACTTATCTTTCGCACTCCTTGCACGGCTCGTATAACTCAATTTCACTTCTGGGTGAATGAGAACAAGAGTTAAAATATCTGAGTCTTTTGTCTACGCACTCCTTGCGGACGACTTCAACTATACTCCTTGCAGGAATCCTTGCTTAGATAGTGAAACAATTGAAACTCATTCCTTCTACTTCCTTTCTTAGATTTCAAACACTCAGCAAGAAATCATTCATACATAGAATGTAAAACAAATGCATAACAGGAAGTAAATACTCATGAGAATATCAATTAACACACATACACAGAGAACAAACACAAAACCATGAATTTGAATCAATCTTTTATATTAATTCAAGCTCTGTACATGGATGTTCTTCCACAACTCTTCGCTTCTCTTCTCAATGCTTAGAATTATTGTTACAATGTAGAATGAGGGTGTCTATATCCCATTTCCCTCTTTTCTTCTAAAACTGTCTAATCTAGAATTAAAAAACCTATCTACCTGCATTAACTACTATAAATGCCTCCATATACTACAGACGAGAGCGGGGCGCTCAAGGTCTTATTAAATTTACACGTGCGCTTCATTAAATATCCTCATTAATGTTCGCGCAACAGTTTCATGGTGGTTTTCAAAAATTTGTGTTGAACGCGTTCCAGCTGTCTTCCGCTTCCGTGCTGGCTCGCTTGGCATGAGGGATGCTCCTGTATCATACTCCCTCACTTGAAAACTTTCATGGGCTCCTATCCATGAGATCCTACATGGTCTGTCCATGCTTCAGAATCCCTTCTTTAGTCTCCCAGCTGGCATCTTCAACTGGATGGCCCCTCCACTTGACCAAATATTCAAAATATTCTTTCCTTCTAGTCTTCTTACCCACTCGTTTATCCAATATCTACTCCAACTGTGGCTTCTCTGCAGCTGGCATCTGCTTCTGCCATTGAACGTCTGGTTGTTCATCACTTGTTCCTGCTTCCTCAGCTTTGTATGGGTACAAATATGAGACATTGAATATCGAAGAAATTCCAATCCCATCAGGTAATTCAATCTCATAAGCATTCTCTCCAATTTTCTTCAAGACCTTGCATGGTCCAATTTTCTTCATCTTCAATTTATTGTATGTTCCCCTTGGGAACCTTTCTTTCCTCAAATGTGCCAGAACAAGATCACCAACTTTGAACTGAAGTTGTCTCTTATGCTGATCTACCCTACATTTATATTCTTGGCTTGATTTCAGCAGTCGTTCCTTCACCTGGCTGTGAAGTTCTTTCATTGCCTCAACGAATTTTTCGGCACTAGCGATCCTAGTAGAAATCTGTTCTGAATCTCTCAATTCAGAAACTCCTCTCGGCTGCGTGCCATATACAATATGGAATGGACTCTGGCCTATGCTCTTGTTCACTGAGTCATTATAAGCAAACTCTGCCTGTGGAAATACACTGTCCCAACTGCTGTGGTGCTCTGCCACTAGGCTCCTCATCAAGTCTCCCAGACTTTTGTTCACCACTTCTATCTGTCCATCCGTCTGAGGATGATAAGATGAACTAAACAACAAGTTAGTCCCCATATTCTTCCATAATTTCCTCCAAAAGTGTCCTAAGAACTTTGTATCTCTATCCGAAACAATACTCCTTGGTAAGCCGTGAAGTCAAACGACTTCTTTGAAAAACAGATTCGCGATGTGCGTTGCATCACTGGTTTTCTGACATGGGATAAAATGTTCCATCTTGGAAAATCTATCCACTACCACAGAGATCAAATCAAATCCTCTTTGCATCCTTGGCAATCCAAATATGAAATCCATGCTAATTTCATCCCACGGCTTCTCAGGTATGGGAAATGGTTGAGAAAAACCCACATTCTGCTTCCTTCCCTTTGAATGCTGGCAAATCCTACATCTGTCTACAAACCTCTTGACCTCTGCTCGCATCCCTGGCCAAAAGTATGACTCTCTCAGCTTCGTGAATGTCTTATCATGACCGAAGTGTCCGACCAATCCTCCACTGTGTTTCTCCTTCAACAGACTCTCCCTCATGGAACAATTTGGAATACATAGTTGATTGCCCTTAAACAACAACCCTTCCTGGATCATGTACTCGGCCCATTTGTTGCTATATCTGAGAACTAGATTCTCAACTTCTTCATACGCTTCCTTAAAGTTTGGATCATCTGCATACATGTCTCTGAGATCATCAGAACCTAACGTCTTGACTTTGAATTTCTGCAACAGCAAACACTTCCTGATCAAAGCATCAACAACTTTGTTAGCAGTACCAGAAATATGTTTAATCACAAATGTGATATTTTGCATGTGCTCAACCCATTTAAAATGCCTCTGATTCAACTTTTCCTATTGAGTCACAAACTGAAATGCATGGTTATCACTATATAAAAAAAATTCCTTCGGAATCAAATAGTGCCTCCATTTCTTCAATGCCTGGATGATGGCATAAAACTCCTTATCATACGTGGAATAATTCACCTTTGCTTCATTCAACTTCTCGCTGAAATATGCAATTGGTCTGTCATCTTGACTTAAGACTGCTCCTATTTCAAACCCGATTGCATCACATTTTACCTGAAATGTCTTTTGAAAATCTGGCAACACCAGAATTGGTTGTTCCGTAATCTTCTGTTTCAACAAATTGAAACTCTTCTCAGCCTCTTCAGTCCAGTGAAAATATTTATGTCTTTTCTTCACTGTGTCCATCATTTCTGCACTAATTCCACTAAAATTCCTAATGAATTTTCGGTAGAAACTAGCCAAACCATGAAAACTTCTCACCTCGAATATGTTCCTCGGTGATGGCCAATTCTTGATTACCTCCACCTTATCTGGATCCATCCTCAACGCATTTGTCGAAATAACAAATCCCAAATAAATGAGTTTTGTCTTCATGAATGAGGACTTCTTTGTGTTTATCAACAACTTCTCTTGCTGTAATCTCCTCATCACAATGGCTAAATGCTTCAGATGTTCATCTTCCATTTACTAAAAATCAGTATATCATCCAGATATACGATAACAAATTTCCCGATGAAATCCTTCAGGACTTCATTCATCAACCTCATAAAGGTACTTGGCACATTTGTTAAGGAAAATGGCATAACAAGCCATTCATACAAACCTTCATTTGTCTTGAATGTTGTTTTCCATTCATCACCTTCTCTCATGCGAATTTGGTGATATCAACTCTTCAAATCAATCTTTGAAAATAATTTTGCTCCACTTAAGTAATCCATTAAATCATCCATTCTTGGCAATGGGAATCGATACCTGATAGTTATCTTGTTAATCGCCCTTGAATCAATGCACATCCTCCAGCCTCCGTCTTTCTTTGGACTGAGTACTATCGGAACAACACACAGACTCAAGCTTTCCCTAACCAAACCTTTGTCCAAAAAATCCCGGACTTGTCTTTTGACCTCTTCATTCTCCTGTGGCATCAATCTATATGCGGCTTTGTTTGGTAAACTGGATCCTAGTATGAGATCGATATGGTGGCTCACACTTCTGATCAGTGGCAATGAACGAGGTAGTTCGTCCACTACTATATCAACGAACTCTTCCAGCAGTCCCTAAACTTCTTCTGACAAATCATCCACTCTTGTGCTAGTCAAAAAAATCTTTGGTTTTCTGACCACAATGAACTGTGGATCCTCCTTCTTCTTAACCTCGGTAAGAAGTTCCTTCCCACTCATGAGAAGTACAGTGTTTCTCACTTCCGGTTTCACCTCGTTATCCTTAATTGGAAGCAACATGTGTGTCCTCCCATTCTTCTCTAGAGTGTATGTGTTCATCCTCCCATCATGAATCACATTTCTATCATTTTTCCATGGTCTACCCAACAATAGATGACAAACATCCATAGGAATAACATCACATAATATCTTATCATTATATCCACCTATCTTGAATTCAACTAAGCACTGTTTAGTGACATTTACCTGATGTCCTTTTTGTAGCCATGAAACTTTATATGGACTTGGATGATCAGTCGTCTCCAACCCCAGTCTTTCTACCATCTCGGTTGAAATGAGATTGTCAGTGCTTCCACTGTCCACAATGACCTTGCATGCCCAAACCTTGGTCTTGCAAGTTGTTCTGAAAAGTCTGGTCCTTTGGACTGAACTTTCCACTTCTTTCTTTGGTGTCAAAAGGACTTTTCGCATCATCAACGATCTTCCACCTTCATCATCTTCCTCCTCAACATCTTGCCTCTATGCTTCAGTGATGTGAGCTTCTCTAGTTTCTTTCTTTCTCTCTGGACACTCATAAGACTTGTGCCCATTCTTTCCACATGTGAAGCCTGTAATTACTCCACCTCTTCCTCTTCCTCTACCTCTGGTATGAGGAAACTTATTATTATTAGCATATCCTCCTCTCTGTTAAGTATGTTGTTCTCTCTGTTCAGTATATCACCCTCACTGTGAGCTTCCACCCCTCTCTGTCCGAGTCTGAGGTTTCTTCCAGTCATCCCCGAGCTTCTGGGTTCTTTCCTGGGAAACTGCTTTTCCTCTGGGCTGACTTCTGCCTCGGCCTCTTTGACTCTGCTTTTGGACCAACTTCTCTTCCGCTTTTAAAGCCATTTGATAAGCATCCTCCACCACTCAGATGGTTTCCATGCTCATTTCATCCTGAATCTCATATCTCAGGCCATTCATATACCTGGCCACTTTCTCATCATTACTTTCACGATGACCTGCCCTGATATTCAACCTGTAAAATTCCTCAGTATATTCCTTTACTGTCATCGGCTTCTATCTCAGGTTCTGCATCCTCCTGAACATGGAAATTTGATAGTCCCTGGGAATGAATTTTTCCTTCATCTTTGCAATCATCCTGTCCCAGCTCTTAATTTTCTATTTGCCTTGGCAACGCCTGCCAGCTTGTAGTTCATCCCACCAAAAGGCTGCATGTCCTTTCAATCTCATGATGACATGCCTGACTTTCTTGTCCTCTTCGATATCTTCATAGTTGAAGTAAGTGTCTAGATCTATAATCCAGTCTATAAGCTCTTCTACATCCAGATTTCCCTCATAAACTGGAATGTCCATTTTCACCTTTGCACCCATTCTTGCAACAACTTTAAGTAAGCGCTCATTTGCTACATCTTCCGCTGGGATTTCTTCTCCTCCATGTCCAGCATCATCTTCATTTTCAGACTCACTGATATCTCCTTCATCATATTTGCGCCTTTGTCTTATATCCATGTCCACAATCATAGTGCGTAAGTTATGCAGTTCTCTTTCCACTTCTGGAGTCTGCACTTGCCTACCCCTACCTCTGGGCATTTCCCTTTCCTCCTCTAGATCGGGTGATTGTATATCCATTCTCCTTGGCGGCATGGTGAATTATCCTTCTCTCTGCTACTGAAAGCAAAGAATATTTTCTAAGCTCTGATACCACTTGATGTAGGCGTGCCCACTAGGCACGTCCGCTCACAGGATCCTTCCTCCTTCCTTGACCCGAAGAACTGAAAGGTTCTTCTAATTCCCTATCGGGAAATTTTCACCCACAACAACTCTCTCATCGGGGTCTCTCTTTATTTTAAATCAACACTAGCCTTTTGTTATCGGGGTTTCTCCTATCGGGATTTCAACACTTGTGATGTCCAAACAACTTGATTTACCGATCCTCGATACGCTCCTTTGTTTCCTTAGCCCGACCTGGCTAAGCCTTTAGTCCGTGCGCCCGCTTTCGATAATACCACAGCCTTATATTCCTTCTCGTCGAGGTTTCTGACTTCAAAATCCCGATGCGCTCAAATTCCCGTTAACCCCCGCCAGGCTAAGATCTTGGTCCACGTGACCTCCCCTTATATGACCGCAGTCATATTCCTCATCGGGGTTTCGGGATTTCTAATGCCACAATGAAATCGTCCTCAGGACTCGCGATCCCCCGAATCCCGACGTGCTCTTTACACGTTAGCCCTCCTGGCTATGGGCTTTGGGTCATATGATGGTTATCCCCATGACCGCAGTCTCATCCCTCGTCGGGGCTACGGGGTTTCAAATGCTGAAAAACACTTAACCACGGGATTCCCGATTCCTCGAATCCTGACTCTCTAGTTTGCTGACAGCTGGCCCCACGGTGGCACCTTCCCCCTGTCGGGGTTTCGGACTTTGCGATTTCAAAATGCATAAACACCTTGTCACCAGGATCCCCGATATCCCAATGACCCAAACACCGATAGATGAATTCCTTTTCGGGACTTTTCCTGATGGTTTCGATTTCTCCCACGCATCCTCCCCTGATGGACGGTCCTGGTTAACTCTTGGGATTTCACGATTTCTGATGTCCTGGATTCCTCGTCCCTAGGACTCGCGAAATACCGAACTCTGACTCCCTTCAGATCTCTGACATGTGTCCCAAATGAATGGATGGTTCAAATCAGTCCTCGTTGTTTCGAGACTTTACAAGAACATGAACACTCACTTACCTGAACCTCAATGACCACATCCCTGATCTAGACGACCACACGACATGTGTCCTCCATGATATCCTCCGGCTATGATCCTTCCACTGTTTCAAGATTCAACTAGTCACGAATTCTTTTCTTCTGAAACTCTAGAATGTCGATGAACTCTCGATCCCTGCCACCTGTCTCAACAAATGGACGGCTCTGAAATCGTCAAGATTTCGAGACTTCTGATGTCCTGACTCTCACGACCTCAAGAACTCTGATTTCCTGACTCCCGACGCCTCTTTGGGTTCTTACTCTGCTCACGAGGGTTTAAACCCTATGCAACTCCTGTCAGATCAGACGGCTGACGGGTAACTGATCAACGATCCAACAGCTCATGACCCCTAGACCTTGAAATCTGAACGTGGCCGTAACCTCCTTACTTCTTTGGCAGATCCAACGGCTGACAGGATTTTGCAAATCTCCTCCACAAGATCCTAACCATCGATCTCTTCCTCTTGGATGTCTTCTACGTGTGAACCCAGTATCCCTCTGTGAAAACTAGTCCTCCTGTGCGTAAATTTGCAGCGCCTGTTCAAGAACTCCACGCACAGACTTCATGTGCTTCTCTTCAACGAACTTAAAAGTCTTATCCCTCCTGAGATTTCTCACACTTTCAACCTCAAAGAGGGTCCTTGCACGCACTCCTTGTGGTAGTTCTCAAACACCTCCAAGTGTTGAGTTCTTTCGACTCCGCACACACCTGTAGTAGCAGTCCTTCTATACTTCGCTCAGATTCACAATTGAGACTCTCCTTAGCCTGCACACTCCTTGCATGGCTCGTATAACCCAATTGCACTTCTGGGTGAATGAGAACAAGAGTTAAACTATCTGAGCCTTCTGTCTACGCACTCCTTGCAGAGGACTTCAACTGCACTCCTTGCAGGAATCCTTGCTCAGATAGTGAAACAATTGAAACTCATTCCTTCTACTTCCTTTCTCATATTTCAAACACTCAGCAAGAAATCATTCATACATAGCATGTAAAACAATTGCATAACAAGAAGTAAATACTCATGAGCATATCAATTAACACACATACACAGAGAACAAACACAAAACCATGGATTTGAATCAATCTTTTCTATTAATTCAAGCTCTGTACATGGATGTTCTTCCACAGCTCTTCGCTTCTCTTCTCAATGCTCAGAATTATTGTTACAATGCACAATGAGGGTGTCTATATCCTGTTTCCCTCTTTTCTTCTAAAACTATTTAATCTAGAATTAAAAATCCTATCTACTTGCATTAACTACTATAAATGCCTCCATCTACTTCAGACGAGAGCAGGGTGCTCAAGGTCTAATTACATTTACAAGTGCGCTTCGTTAAATATCCTCATTAATGTTTGCACAACAGTTTCAAGGTGGTTTTCAAAAATTTGTGCTGGACGCCTTCCAGTTGTCTTCCACTTCCATGCTGGATCGCTTGGCGTGAGGGATGCTCTTGCATCAATAACCCCACCCCATATCATTCTTTTCTAGGAGGCCAAGCAACACCAACAAATGAGTATTGTGAAATCTGTCGAATCCATGGGCATAGGCCAATACAATGCCCCATTATGCATAAATATCAGACAATACCAAATATAGTACACTATGATTTTTGCGCATCTACCACGCATACTATTAATCAATGTAGAGCGTTGGATGCACTTGCATATATGTTAGACCAAACAACATTTAGGGTGAATGAAAACCCTCAGGGACAAGGAAGAGGTCGAGGAGGTGGAGCCAAAGGACACTTCAAAGGAGGAAGGAATAGGGGAAGAGAGCCAAGAAGATGTTATAACTGTTATGAGAAAGGTCACATGGCCAAAGACTGTCCTCATACAAGGCGACCATGGTGCTTTCATTGCAGAACCAATGGGCATGCAAATGTACACTGCCCAGAGTTAATTGCAAAATGGGAAGATAGAGTACGACAAAGAGGAACTAACCTCATCAGTTCATAAATCAAGAGGGTTATTAAGGGACAATTGTCCAACCTTAATATCGTTACTTGAGGATGAGCAAAGACAAAAGATGATTTTGATACCCTACCTCAAATCCAAAAAGGAACACCTAAAGAAGAAATGTACGACCCTCTGAAACAAAAGTTGTTCTTTAAAGATTACATAGAATTATTTCAAAATATTCCTAGCCCTGAGATGCAAGAGAAACCATCACAACCTATGGTTTATCCTAAGATGGCGTAAATCCCTGCTTCACCCCCTACACCAAGAAACCTTGTAGTCATACCGATACAACTTGAGCAACCTCAAAATGTTGTTGACCTTTGGTTTCAATTATTCTCTGACATTCTGGGGAATGATCAACTAACAAAAAATTTGTGCAATGTGCTATACCTAGTTTTAGGGAATGAAGAACCCCTAGAAGCAAGAATAAGGGCTAATATTCCTAAGAAGAGTACTCAAAGAGTGTATCGAAGGCAATTATGAACTAGGAAAGAATTTAGAATAGTAACCCAGTTAGATGAATTTGAGATTAAGGACGTCATGTTGGATATAGGATCTGATGTGAACATTCTGCATAAAAAGACATGGGAAGCCTTAGGAAAACCTAGGCTGATATATTCTCCAGTTTAGTTAAGAATGGAAAACCAATATTGTATCTTCCCCATAGGAAGACTAGAGAATGTGGAAATAGATGTTGCAATAGTAAATATAGTGGCTAAATTTGGAGTCATTAAGTTCATGGGAGATAAGGACCCTTACCATGCACTACTTGGCATTGATTGGGCCTATGAAAATTATGCAGTAATCGAGTTAAATAAGGACACCATGACCATTGAGGCTGAGGGAATCAAGGTAGTTAAACCTTTGGATCCATATGCAGGACCTAGGTATACAGAGCCAATAGACAATAATATGGAGGGATAAGACTTGGATTAGGTGTACACCACAACAGTAGGAACGAGAGACGATTATATAAATCCTATTGTTGATGGATCAATAAGTTGGAGAAGCATATAGTCAGCAGATGAAGATTCATAATTTGATTTCGATAGTTGGCAACAAAGTACAAAATATTCTCAATAATGTGCACAAATTTTGATAGTTCGTACAAAATATTCTCAAGAATGTGCACAAATTTCAGAGTGACCAAATGGGTTGGGACCGAAGTTAGAAAACACCTAGTATATGATGGCACCTCAGAACTAGACAAGTTTATGCTCAACATGGAAGAAATTGTAATAGAAGATCAAATACTGTTGGTGCTAGATGTAGCTTTTCAGAACACCCCTTCCATGTGGTGGGATAATCATAAATCCGTACTCAGAACTTGGGACGAGGTGAAGAAAGCTATCAAGTATAGGTTCCAGAATAACGAACAGTTGGAATCAGAGATGCAGACAGATCTCCAAGTTTCACAACTATTCAACAGAGAATCAGATCCTAGAATGCATATTGAAAAGTGTGTGACATAGTGGCAGGATTTATCATAGAATTTGCAGTATATACTGTGAAGTAATACAACACAGTGGAGAAAGAGTTCTTGAAGGGACCTAGAGGTAGGTATATTAGATCGATGTATAATTTCATCAAGATATTACTATATAACAAATGTGTAATGACAATGGCATCAAACATATAACCTTCTCTGTGTACATGGGGGAAGGGTGGAATCACTGACAAGAGACAAAGAGATGGAGGAAGAGATGGATAAAGGAGAGAAGGAGGAGGCATTGTATCCAATCATGATTGAGGAAGACCAGATAAAGAAGATCATGGAAATAGCTGGAAGAACGCACAATGGAGCACCCTACCAATACAATACAAACAATAAGAAGAGATCCATATATGTGAGGGAAGGCTTGGCAAGTGATGAAGAAGAGGTAGATGATCTTTGAGTTGTGGAGAAGATTGAGGAAATCCTGTGCGTGACATATTAAATAAAGACAAGAGGTCCAAGGGAAAAAACCGAAGGAAAAAATGTTGATTAAGGTTGGTTGTCATTGATGTCAACCCTTGACAAAAGCCCCATAGCACAAAGGTTTGGGTAATTGACACAATATTTTTTGATGTAAATATGAATCATTATTTTTTTTTCATGGTTGATACGAAGTAAATATGGATGAACTCCAAAGTGGTCCCCTTGTGGTGAAATCCCTCATGGGAAGATGCTTTTCAGAGTAAGAGAACCCATGCTTAATTGTGGAATAATGAGATGAAGGACAATGAATTTTTTAGGGAAAATATCCTATATGGATAGTTCTTGTCATTCCATTTCCAGTGGTATGTATAACATCACATTACTCCTCACGGTTAGAGAGTTATGACCATGTGAAGTTGGAGAACCCAGGTTTGGGTAATGGACCCAAGTTTGTTTGATGGATAAAGGTATGTTTTTTATTATAATTGAAGGTAATATTATTATATATGGATAGTAAATGTCATTCCATTTCTGGGGCTATGTGGAATGTCACATAACTCCTCATGGTTTGAGAGTTATGGCCTTACGAAGTTGGAGGACCCTCATATGTCATCTAGAAGCCCCAAAAGTTCAACGTAGTCAAAGTGGTTTAAGAGATTTTAAAAGTTAAATAATAAAGTGAAGTGATGAGTGTATTATAATTAAAAGTTAATACAAAATAAATTATTTCAATAATAAATTGAATGGAGAAATTAGAAGTGGGTTAACCCTAAAATAAGGAAAGTGGGCCAAGTGACCTAGAAGATGTTTTTAAGGAAGCTACTTGGGGAGTATAAATAAGAGGCAAGGTTCTATCATTTAAATTACACTTGAGAATATTGAATACCTATAGGTTTCTGAGGTAACCAAAGGATATATAAGCCAAAATTCTTAGGAAAGTGAAGAAAAGAAGGCCAAAATGCAAGGAAGGATAAATTATTTTGATGGTACTTTCTAAGGTATGTTATTTACAGGATATCTCAACATTTTCTCTATAATTTTATTTCTATAATGATTTAGATCATGAAATTTATATGCCATTGAGAAAAAATGTCCAAGTATATGTGGTAAAAAATTTAGCTTGTGGGTCGTTGTATTTTGGGAGTTACACTCCGTGGAAAATAGGGTTTGTGGGTAGTCCTGAAACCATTCAAAAACAACTGTTTCGGGTAAAAATGTCATAAATTCTTCATAACAGATCCAAATTTAGTTAAAACAAATGTGTTGGTTAGAGTATATTATTTAGTATTTTTTGTAACACTTTCAAATCATTTCAACAAATATTCAGTGCGGGGCATGCTCTACAAGGCCGCTCTCTAGAATAAGACATAATTCAACAAGGTATGCCATTTTTGCTATAACTCCTTTTCTCAGAGGTTCCAAGTAGTGACACTTGGAGGAATTGCATAAAACAAACTAAAGAACATTGTTTATCAGTTTCAGATCCTTATACATTATAGGTACAAAGTTATGATTACTTCAAGTTAGGGTTGTTGACTAATCCAAAACTAGGCATGTGAGACTAAAGAAAAGTTTGATGAAAATGCTAG
>JZKD02S2354099.1:512799-531286 GCA_000966675.3 Picea glauca | reverse complement strand
AGGTTGATGCATGGTTGATGCATGGTTCAGATTTATTGGTACAGGTTTACAGCGGTATATCTCACAGTGATAGTGTGATAGTGGTTCCATCATTCTACTTGTACTTCAGGGTGGTTGGACGGGGCAAGGACAGGTGGTTGTAGCCGGAGAACATAGGGGGTTGTAGCCTCCTTTTGGTTGTAGCCAGAGAATTGGGGAGTTGGAGCTTACCTCAGGTTGTAGCCTAAGAAACCAGGGGTCTGGAGCCTCCTTACAGTTGCAGCTAGAAAACAAAGGAAGTCGGTGCTTCCAATGAATGTAATTATTCAAGACATATAAGAAAAAACATTCCGTGGTTTTCTCCCGATTTGGGTTTCCACGTAAAACACTGGTGTATTGTGTATGTGTGTGTTTGTTCATTTGTTCATTTCTTATTTACTTTGCATTTATTGGATGATAATGCTTCATTGATATAAAACTTGGATTATATGGTTAAAACATATTAAATTACTCTATTATTTATTCACCCCCCCTCTCTGTAACCCAACAATTGGTATCAGAGCCAGTTCCTTAAGGAAATGGTTTAACCACTGGAAGGAGATCATGGATTATTCTGAGAATGGAGTACCAATGTTTACTGTTCATAATGGTTTTAAGTATGAGATGCAGAGCACAATGACGAAAGTATTTTTACATGCACAGGGACATTATATTTGACTATCAATTTTTACAGGATATGATAGTTCAAAAAGGGAAAAGACTGCAACCAAGAAGGAATTGAGGAAGAATAACAAAATAGCAATGGATTTCATCTAGGAAGGATTACCTAATTCGGTAAGAGAAAAGATTGGTAAATGTTCATCAGAAAAAGAACTTTGGGATAAGTTACATGACATATATTCTTCACCCATCATAGATCTAGAAAATGTCAAAAAAGATGCAGATACAAATCAAGAAGAATTGTGTTCACCATGTCAATAAGATTCAGAATATGAAGAGTACATAATCTCCATAGGTATGTTGTTTTGTGTTAATTGTGAAAAATGAGGACATCTTGAAATAGAATGACATGAAGGAAATGAGACAGGAAAAATAATGGAAGACAATTATGAAGAAGAATTGATTAGTGCTTTAGATGAACTAAGAGAAGAAAACAATTCACTCAAAAAAGAATTGAAAAAACAAAATGAAAGTGTTCACATTTTTGAAGAAGCCTAATAGGTCTTCGTGAACTTAAGAACTCAACTAGAAGAAGCCAGAAAGATCGAAGAAAATATTGAATATCAAAAGCAGTGTTTGGAAACCAACATAGCGGCACAGAAGGAAGAAGCAGAAATGAGAGATAAGATATTTACAGATCATCTTAAGGAAAGAACTAACGATCTAAACTATCTTGAGGCAGAGTTTGGTGAAGAAAATAAAGGACTTGAAGAAGAAATAATCACATTAAAAGTTCTTCTTGAAGAAGCGAAAAGAACAGAAAAAGTCATGAAGTCTCAGATAATGAAGAAAGAAGAAGAGGTTAAGAATCTTAAAGAAGAAGTTTTCTCATTGAGAAGTAAAATCGCCAAGCCTGACATGAATGTTGAAGAGACAAAAACATCCACATAAGTTATAGAGAATGAAGAGAAGCACTCTAGGTTTCTAGAAAAGAAGAATGAAGAAAATAGAAAGAGTTATGCAGAAGTACTCAAAGGAAGGAATCATGGTCAACCATAATCTAAGAAAACTAGTAAAGATACATCTTCAAGGGGACCATCCATGTTCAAGACACAAAGAAGCATCAATCATGATCATGATCAATCAGGACAAAAATTCAAAAGGACTACGCCACAAAGAATAGCATTCATTCCCAGGTATGCAAATTTATTTTATGGTCATTGTTTTTATTGTACTAACTTTGGACATAAGGTTGCAGATTGCAGAGATTATAAAATAAATGTTCAAGCAAGAAGTGCCTATGTGGCCACACGTAACATTGAGTGTTACAAATTTCATAAATATGGACACATAGCCAGTGATTGTAGAAGCATGATCGATACTTCCATGAAAGAGAATATTGATATCAGAAGATGAACAACAGAGTGATAAATAGAAACATAAAGCAGTTGTGAAATTTAGCGCAAAGTCAGCTAAGCAACAAATGGTTGCAACTAAACAAGGAAGTGTGCAAGACAATATGGAAGACACAACCTATCTATATATAGGACTAAACATAATTGTAAAAGGGTTGGTGGTGTTGTTGTTATTCAGTTGAGTTGTTAGCTGTTTATTATTATAGGTCAAGTGAAGTAAATTCTTAAGTCTATAAGGTAACCAATCTATCTGTCTAAGAGCCAGAGCTCTGTAACATGAGTCCAACGTCAAGAGTTTGTATAGAGCATTATTGGGTATTAGAGAGTTTGTAATTATGGAAAGGTTTTGAAGCTAATATGAAGACAGATCTCAAATTTCAAAATATGACGTGTCTATGTGCGTTTACTTATGCATTGCAGTACTTCTTTATGATATATAAATTATTCTTGAATGGTTCTATGTTTAAATGGTAGTTCTCAACGTAAGTAGGTATGATTCTTCCATACATAAGATTTATCACTGTTTATTTCTCTTTCACAAGATCAGGATGATTCCTGAAGGTTCTGTGGATCCTCCTAAGTCATTTCCCTACCCTTCCCTATCTTTTTGTCTTAGCATCACTTTGGGTGAGAATTCTTCTCTTCAGAGGAGATGAAAATTCCAGTGCTCTTGACTACTCGGTACCTTTTGTTGGTAACCTGAGAAGGACCCTAGTCTGATCAAACTTGCGCCAACAAAATGGTTTTGTTTCCGGGACCTACATAAAAAGGGAACCTGTAGGGAGAATGCTTCCATAGATCCATAAATCTAATATTGATTAATGGTTGGAAATAAATTGCGATGCCTTCATATGGAAAGAAGCGGAACCAAGGCGAAATTTTTTGGAAAACACTTCAGAAGCAATATTTTACTTAGAAGGATTGAGTGACCAGTACAAGATTTTCTAGGTTAAATTCCTGTAAGATTTTTTCCATTGGATAAAGAGGCTCCAAGAAGCTCTAGAGTTCCAAGGATGAGTCAAGAGGATCTGTTCTTGGGAAACCGAAACTATAGTATCACTTTAGAGGCTGGATTGTATAGTCACGTGGGCAATTGATTTCTAGGTCAACACCACATTCGAAGGATATATCATTGAATTCGCAACTGAGAACCACAAATCTTTTTCACAAGAAGAGGTAATTTTCAAGAAAGATGCAAGGGGAAGACCGTTCATGATATGCCCCTGAAAGATGCAATTTTCATATGCCCCTGAATGATATGGAAACATAAACACCCTCGCTTGGGGTAGGGCGAGGCGGGGTGAGAGTCATGACATGAGAGAGGGGAAGGGTCCTTTCACAAATGCAGGGAAATCAACAGTAAATAGACTCGAGAGACGACCAAGACTTGAAGAGAGCCACCATAGTTGATAAGTGGTGGCACAAAAATATCAATAAAGTAGCAAGACAGTCCGAGAAGTTGAGGAAAGAAGGCAGATCAAAAGAAGTAGAGGAAAGACAGATATAAGAGTTGGAAAAGATGAGAAGACAGGAACGACTGACTTGTCAAAGATTAAATGAGAGATAAGCGTGGAGGGAACAAAGTCCTTAGGAGGTTGGAAAATAAGGAGAAGGTGAAGACATAAGAGAGGAAGAAGTCAACATGAATCTTGAAGAAGAAAGAGAAGATTCAACCCCGATAACAGGAGAGATCTAGAATCTGACCAAAGAGATCATCCCAGTGGAAGCAAATGAGACCCCCCAGATCAAAGAAAACTTCCCTGAAGCCAGTGGAACCATCCCCAAATCACCCATACCCCAAGTGTCTTCTATACAAGAAGTAAGTTAAATACTACCTTCTCATGTTAGTTTTGTTCCAATACAATTAGTTAGTCAGTCACAACCAGGGAGTGCGAGTATAGGGATGATATTGGGCTCCCTTGGTAGATCGCAAGCAGGACCGTTAGGATTCATATTGATAAGAACACCAATGTCAACAATGGTTGGACACACGGGAGGTTTGATTGCATGATACCCATAATTTTTGGGTAAGGGTAATGAAGATGTTGAGCAACACTGGTTCTTGTGCAAAGCAATCTGGAGATCCAGAGGGACTCCAGATGAAAATAAGTTGGTCGAGTTCTAGACTAACTTGAGAGGTCATGCTTTCAAGTGGTACATGAATATCATCGATCCAAGAGTGCCAAGAATGCAAGGTCAAGCATTCACACTTGGCCATGTACGGACAAGGTTCATAGCAGAGTTCAAACTACCTCAGTCAAAACAATAGGCTCTATCTGAGTTACGTGAGATCCAACAACAGGAAGGTGAATCATCTCAGGAATATATCCAAAATTTTAAAGATGCTATAGGGAGGTTGGAACATCCAATCCACGAAGAACATCAAATGGAGTGGTACATTCAGGGATTGTTTCCTTTGACTCAGATTCTGCTAACGCAACAATGGATAGCCACTTTAACAGACACCTTGGAATAATCGATGAAGATTGAAGCCATGGTAGGATACCCTAGGAGCCTGAGAATGAATAGACCCCTAGAAGATATGAATCTGGCACAACTATAAGGGAAAATATCGATGCTTACAAAAAATATTCAAGAGCTGGTGATACCTAGACCAGGATGACCATAGGTTTGGTGCACTGGATGCTATATGCAAGGTCATATGGTGAACGAATATCCATGAATAAGGGGAATGGGACCTCCTCAGAATTTGATGGGAACCCCACCAGGACCCATGGGAGGAATTGCGCAGGTATCTACAAACTTAGCATTCCATAACCTCACCCCATATCATGCTTTTCCAGGAGGCCAAGCAACACCAACAACTGAGTATTGTGAAATCTGTCGAATCCATGGGCATGGGCCAAGACAATGTCCCATTATGCATAAATATTCAACAGTACCAAATATAGTACATTATGAGTTCTTTGCATCTACCATGCATACTACTAATCAATGTAGATCGTTGGATGCACTTGTAGACAGGTTAGACCAATCAACATTCAGGGTGAATGAAAACCCTTAAGGACTAGGAAGAGGTCGAGGAGGTGGAACCAAAGGAGACTTCAGAGGAGGAAGGAATAGGGGAAGAGGTCCAATAATATGTTATAACTATGGTGAGAAAGGTCACATGGCTAGAGACTATCCTCATCCAAGGTGACCATGGTGCTCTCATTGCAGAACCAATGGGCACGCAACTGTACGCTGCCTAGAGTTAATTGAAAAATGGGAAGATATAGTACGAAAAAGAGGAACTAACCTCATCAGTTCATAAATCAAGAGGGTTATTAAGGGAAAATTGTCCAATATTAATATCGTTACTTGAGGATGAGCAAAGACAAGAGATGTTTTTGATACTCTACCTCAAATCCAAAAAGAAACACCTAAAGAAGACATGTACAACCCTTTGAAACAAAAGTTGTTCTTTAAAGATACCATAGAAGTATTTCAAAATATTCCTATCCCTGAGATGCAAGAGAAACCCTCACAGCCTATGGTTTATCCTAAGATGGTGTAATTCCCTACTTCACCCCCTGCACCCAGAATCCTTGTAGTCATACTGATACAAATTGAGCAACCTCAAAATGTAGTTGACCTTTGGTTTCAATTATTCTATGACATTCTGGGGAAGGATCAACCAACAAAAAAGTTGTGCAATGCGCTATACTTAGTTTTAGGGAATGAAGAACCCCTAGAAGCAAGAATAAGGGCTAATCATCCTAAGAAGAGTACTAAGAGAGTGCATCGAAGAAGAGTACAAACTAGAAAAAAATTCATAATAGTAACCCAATTAGATGAATTTGAGATTAAGGATGTCATGTTGGATCTAGGATCTGATGTGAAAATTCTGCCTAAAAAGACATGGGAAGCCTTAGGAAAACCTAGGATGACATATTTCCCAATTTAGTTAAGAATGGAAAACCAATATTGTATCTTCCCCATAGGAAGAATAGAGAATGTGGAAATAGATGTTGCAGTAGTAAATATAATGGCTAACTTTGAAGTCATTGAGATCATGGGAGATAAGAACCCTTACCTTGCACTACTTGGCATTGATTGGGCCTATGACAATTATGCAATAATCGAATTAAAGAAAGACACCATGACCATTGAGGCTAAGGGAATCAAGGTAGTTAAACCTTTGGATCCATATGTAGGACCCAGGTATATAGAGCCAACAGACAATAATATGGAGGGATAAGACTTGGATCAGGTGTACATCGTAACAGTAGGAACAAGAGACGATTATATAAATCCTATTATTGATGGATCAATAAGTTGGAGAAGCATACAGTCAACAGATGAAGATTCATAATTGGATTTTGATAGTTGGCAACAAAGTTCTTATGAAATATTATCAAGAATATGCACAATTATTAGAGTGACCAGATGGGTTGGGACCAAAGTTAGAAAACACCCAGTATACGATGGCACCTCAAATCTAGACAATTTTCTGCTCAACATGGAAGAAAGTGTAATAGAAGATCAAATAATGTCGATACTTGATGTATCTTTTCAAAACACCCCTTCCATATGGTGGGATAATCATAAAGCCATACTCAGAACTTGGGATGAGGTGAAGCAAGCTATCAAGTATAGGTTCCAGAATAAGGAGCAGTTGGAATCAGAGATGCAGATAGATCTCCAAGTTGCGCAACTTTTCAATGGAGAATCAGATCCTAGAAGGCATATTGAAAAGTGTGTGACATAGTGGCAAGCTGAGGGGATTCCCTCTCACTTCCGGGTCCATGTATTGCCCCACTCTCTAGGTCTAATCTTGAAAGCTTGGTTCATACACGAAGAAACCAGAAGGCAGACCAACAACTGGAAAACACTTGAAGCTCATTTTTGCAAGGAATTTTCATTTAGAAGTACCTTGAGCTTGAAGTAGTCTTGCAAAATATTAAAGGATTTATTTTTATAGATAATGGTAATCAGAAATTAAACTTAGCGGTATGTGCCAAACATAGCCAAGAATTTTAGAACAACCTTAATCTTCCCTCAAATGAGAAACCTATATAATGCTATCAGATTAATAGAGATGTAAAAATCCTAGATGACTTAGAAGAATTGAGAAACATAGCCATCAAAGAGACAGATGGGAGAAGAGAAATTCAAAACACCATACTCAACTAGACTGATAGTTCCTACAATCACCCATTAAAATTGCACAAAATCAACATAGGGACTGCATAGAAACCCAAGATAGCTATGGTGGGAGACTACTAGGATGAGAAAATGTGTCAAGAAATACAGATTTTATTGTGGGAATATGAGGATTTGTTCCCAAACATTTTTTCAGAGTTAAAGGGAATCAAAGGAGTCATGGGAGAAATGAAGATTGAATTGAAACCATGATCCAAGTTTGTCAGACATAGACCATACCGTCTTAACCCTAGAGTAAAAGATAAGGTTAAGAAGGAGATAGATAAGATGTTGGAAGCAAGACTCATTTTTGCAGTAGAAGAAGGAGAGTGGGTTAGCCTGATAGTTATTCAAAGAAAGAAAGGCACAGAGGACTAATGGGTTAGCCCGATTAGTCTGTGTAGACTACACAAGCCTCAACTCTGCTATGTGCATGACCCTTTCCCAACACCCTTTACAGATGAGGTGCTATAACAGGTTGTGGGGAAGGAAGCATACTCATTCACAGACAAAATTTCAGGGTACCACCAAGTTAGGATCGTTGAAGAGGACAAAAAGAAGACCACTTTAATAACATAATGGGGATATTTCACATACAATGTGATGCCATTTGGATTAAAGAATGCCCCTGAAGTTTTCTCTAGTATCGTAATAGAATCTTTTAGAGAGTTCATTCAAAAATTTATATAAGTCTATATGGATTATTGGACAATATATAGCCTGATCAAGGAACATGTATCACTGTTGCAGCTAATGTTTGATAGATACAGAGAATTGCATATCTCATTGAATCTTAGAAACTGCATCTTTTGTGTACCTCATGGGAATTTATTGGGCCACATAGTCTACCGTGAAGGAGTATTGGTAGACCAAGACAAATTTGCGGTCATCATAAACATGCCACAACCTACGAGTGTTAAACAGTTGCGCTCCACGCCGGGACACACATGTTACTATCACGGGTTCATCCGAATATATGCCAACATTACTGCACCTCTGGAAAACCTATTGAAAAATGATGAAATGTTCCAATGGACTCCAAAATGTGATAAAGCATTTGAGACACTTAAGGAGAATCTTAGCACAACACCAATTTGAATATTCCCAAACTGGGAGAATGAATTTCATGTCCATGTAGATGCTTCAGGAATTGCCTTGGGAGATATCTTAACATGACAGGGATATGGAGCTATGGATAATCCCATCTATTTTGTGAGTCGGAAGTTGTCGCAAGAAGGAAGAAGCTACACAATGACAGAAAGTGAGTGCTTAGCCATGATCTATGCTTTGAAAAAATTTAGACATTATTTGTTAGGTTCTCATTTCAAATTCTGTACGGATCATTCTGCATTGAAATATCTAGTCAAAAAACTTGTGTTGGAAGGGAGAATTTGTAGATGGTTGATGTTACTTCAGGAATTTTCCTTTGAAGTTATCATTAAGCCAAAAATATACAATGTAGGACCTAATCACCTATCTAGATTAGAGTCAGGAGAAAGTGGCGGAGCAATAGATGACCAGCTCCCAGATGTGGACTTGTTCCAGGTTGAGGCCATACAAGAATACCTGTAGGACATAATAGTCTTATTAAGTACAGGGGCCTTCCTAGAAACATATTCCGCAACCTAGAAATTCCACATGGTTGTTACAGAAACAAATTAACAGTTGATCGTTAGACAATTGTATAAACTAGGACTACACAGTATCCTTAGACAATGTGTTCTAGATCATGAAAGACATGATATACTCTGGGAATGTCACAGTGGAGTTGCAAGAGGTCACGTAGGAGGAAAGGCCACTGCATAGAAAGTTCTACAAGATGGAATTTGGTGGGAAACACTCTTCAAGGATGAAAAAGTATATGCTAGATCATGTGATGTTTGTTAATGAGTGGTATGCAGTTACACCAAGATGAATTACCACTATAGCTAGTTAGAGCTCTATAAGCATTCGAGAAATGGGCAGTCGAATTTATTGGACCAATCAACCTTACAACCAAGCATTCAAAGGCTAGGTACATCATCACCACAACTGACTACCTTACCTATTGGGTGGAAGAAACATTTGTTAAGGACTGTTCAAACTGATACTGCTGCGAGGTTCATTTTCGATAATATCATAACTTGGTTTGAATGTCCTAGGAGCCTAATCAGTAATCAGGGAGCTCATTTCATTAACATCACTATAGCAACACTTACAACATATTTCCTGATCCATCACCACAAAAGAAATCCCTACCACCTACAGGCCAATGGAACAGTCTAAGCCTTCAAAAAGATTCTGGAAACAGGGTTGACAAAGTTCTGTTGCGCAAATCACGAAGATTGGGATGACAAAGTCCTAGCAGTATTATGGGTGTACATGAAAACCACAAAGAAAATCCACAGGTACACACCATTCTAGATAGTTTATGGGAAAGAGGCAGTGGTTCCTGTAGAATTTATCACTCCAATTTTGTATATTGCACAAGTCACATGTATGTCAGAAGAGGAATCCATTGCGCAGAGACTTACGAAGTTACAAGAACTTGAGGAGACCAGATTTCTAGAAGACTACAATCAGTCAGTCGAGAAAGAAAGACAAAAATATTGGCATGACAGGCACATTAAGACTAAGGTATTTACACAAGGAGACAAGGTTCTACTCTATGAGAATCAGTACATGAAGCACCCTGGCAAGCTGCGCATGCACTAGTTGGGGCCATTCATAATTGCTGAGATACGACCCTCAGGAGTAGTCAAACTCGTGCAACTGGATGGTGTGCTATGGCCAGGATGGGTGAATGGTGCTCATATGAAGCCCTACTTGTCTCAAAACTGAGAAACAAATACTATCGCTCTAGCCCAAAGGAGCTTGTATAATAGTTAGATTTGATTTTTTTGAATTTTTGTAAATTTAGTTAATAAAGTCGATGTGTGCAGTGTTGCGCCATGACACCTAGTTCATTTTCTGTTTAAAAATTGTTTGATACAGCACTAATAAATCAACAATGCAGGATTCGAATCATAAGAGAAACCATTAACGACAGTGATTAATATGACGGGGACCTCCTTTGTGGTTGGAGGGATAACGAATCTGAATATGATCTGAGCCCATATGCCACATGAACCTAGTCTAGTGACAGCCTTAATGACCATTATGGTACCCCGCCTAGAGTCAGTTAATCCATAAATCCACGACAAGCTAAGATTCCATCGGAGTTCACACCGAGATACCCACCCGTCAAATGGAAAGTTATGAAACTATCCATCTCCCTATTCCACTCAAGCAAGTAAGTAAATGCCAAAATTGCCCAATAAGATTTACCCCATTAAACCATCTTGTCAGACAAATCAGATCCAGTTGCGTCCATATGATCATAATGAACAATAGTTATTTCTAAAACGTAGCCGTTAAGCCAAGTATAAGGTCCTGAGAACTAGCCCGAGAACATATCGTTCTCAAAGAACTTAACCATTTCTGAATTCAGTAGAGCAAACTAGTATATACAACTGTGAAATCCATAGTCGTGACCATAGTCTTTAGCTTTCTGCATAAGCATGAATATTGAGAGCCACAACAAGCCAAAGTGCTATGTCTAAATAAGCGGTACCAAATGAGCCCTATGACCCATGAGTCAAGGTCGTGGGTGATCTGAAAGGGAAGGTGGAGCATGTTAAACTCCTCGATCTTGATCTAACAGATTTGGTTTTGTTCCCTCAGATGAATATAGATGTATTTTTGGAGATGGATCCAGATGGACTTGGAGGCATGGAATTTGTGCCAAAACAAGACTTTATCAACTTATTCAATTCGACCATCATGAAACTTAGAGACCTACAAGTATTCGGTACAACTGGTGAGGTTCCGTGGTGCACAAAATTTTTGATAAGTAGGGTGCATGACATAAGTCTCTGGTTGGATAAGAGATATCCAATCCACACTGAAGACATCCACCAACTTATGGGACTGTCCTTCAAAGGAGAAGATGTGTCGAAAGGATTCCAGGGTCCTGGCAAGCACGACAAAAAGAAAGGCAAGCTCAACCTGTAGGAGAAATTCAACATAAAGAGGGGGGGACGCACAGTAGTAATAGAACCCATACTACTAGAGACAGTCTGTGCTAGCTATTACATCATAGCCAACAAGGTTATGAGATCATACTACAAATATGAATGCAAGCTAGATGCATTATCAGTAGCAGAATTTTGTGCCAACGACGTTGTGTTCAATTGGTGTAGTTACCTGTTGGAGGAAATACTAGTGGCATGCCTGGAAGTGCGAGAGAAGGGAGTAACCTTCACTTATGGATATCTACTCATGACATTCACAATGTTAAAATGGAAGCCACCCATCGGAAGGTCTCTAGAGATACCAGATAAGGGCCGCATGGCAAAGATGTTTGAGCCATGGAAGTCAAGGCCAGATTTAGAGAATACAACGTTCAACACCACAACATTTTCTAAATGGTACAATGTTCTGATAGATGAAACATAGAGGCTACGTATTCCATAGGAGTTCCTCAACTGCAATACACGAAAAATTTCCTTCAACATGAACCGACACCACTCATTTGTCTGGCTGAGACATGTTAGGAGGGGAGATTTTCATACAAAGATGATGTCATTCTATCTGGACTAGGAGGCCTTCGACAATGAAGTCATGTATTGGCTAGGAGTCAAATGCATCCCGCGGAAGTCGGGAATGCACTATATTCTACCTGCAGAGCTGTTGAAGAAGACAAACAAAAAATTTGAAGCCGAACCAAGTTCAGGTCCAACGTCACAGAAGACAGAAGCTCCAGTACAATTAGAATTTGAGGAGGAATAAGAGATGCAACAATTGGAGTAGAAGAAAATACCGGCCCTTCGTCAGCCACCAGTCGATGCCATGTTGTTAGGTGAGGATGTTAACCAGATCTAGAGTGTTGTGTTTGGTACCAAACCATTGATGAGGAGGCCCAGAACCAGGGTCTCATCGAACAAACCTTTGAACCCCCAACCCCTTGCATCAGTCACTCCCCATACCCACTCAATGGTCAAAGCTAGAACTATCATCCACATTCATGAGGACCCTGAGCCTGAAACATTTACATCCACATTTGTCACTAAGAACCCTCCATCACCACCACCACCCTAGTCACCAACCCAAGAAATCACCAGTCCACACTAGACCATAAACCAAGAGCTGATGGAGCTCGATCATCCAGACAAAGTGGAGCAAGGAATCCCAAAAATAACCCAAGATTTTCCTAAGTCGAGACCAGAAGTTTCTGGTGAAAACCCCAAAGTACCAGAGTAGAGCATGAAGCTGAATGGTCTGAATCCAAAAATCAAGGAACAACAGCTTGAGCCTTCAGTGCAAGGAAAATACACCCAAACTATAGAGGATCTGGGATCCCAAAGAAACCAACAGATCACCTCATTGGCCAAGGGTGAGGGTGCCCAAGAAATCACAACACATGAAGCAGACACAACAAAATAGTAGGACATACCAGATGCTCAGAAAGAACCAAAATCAACAACTGGGCAGAGCGCGACATCTGAGCTAGAACAGATGGAGAGGGTTCTCCAGAACCCTCAACAATGCACAAAACTAATGCAATTATGCATATATAGAACATAGGTTTTGACTCTTTTTCCCTCATAGATAATATTGAGGATCGCACTAGGGCCACCAACAGTGGAGGAGGTAAATACCTTCTCGGAGCATTCAAGGGCCAATGGACTTCCACTACATACACGAGCACCCAGAGATGCATCTCCTTCATCTGCTAACCTGGTACAATGGCTAGCAAGGCACTTGTTTGGACTAATCAGAGTGTCAACTAATCAATTAGAGAAAATACTCCAGAAGGCTGAGAGGTCTGCTGAGGTCGCAAGGAAGGAAGAGATTATTGCACAAACACGGAGGACATAGGAAGTGCACAACAAAATCTAGGTTCAGCGCAAACTAGAGAGAGTGTAGGAAAGACTTGTCGAATCCTGGCCGAATATTCATAAGGTTGCGCCCGAACTACTTGAATACAGTGATGCAAGAAATCCAGAGCACCAGATTAAACTGCTACAAGGAGCATGGACACAACTAGCCACTCACGCTGAGCATCTAGAAGAACAGTTGAGACAGACTCATCAGGAAGCAGAGCAACAGCCCTTAAAGCTGCAAGAGAAGATGCGGAAGATAGTACTGCAGGGAAACAATGCCGGAGCAACACTACACAAGGACACAACATAATGCACAAATATTTTCAGGGAAGTCAGCGATTGGATGGGCATCATCCCTCGACGAAACCAAGTCTTGGAGGAGGTGCACACAAAGATCCAGGTGCTGAATGAGGAAGTTGCAGTCACAATGGATTCGATGGAGAAACAACATAATTTTGATCAAATCCAATAGGTCGACAATGAATTGAACACCCTCTTTGAGGCACAGTACGTAGAAAAGAAAGAGATGCACAGCTTTCGACCTGTTATTGAGGAAGTGTACATGCAAATGCATCAAGTTGATGCAACAATATATTCCGAGTGGAACCTGTTGATCGCATCCAAGACAAAGGTGTATAGTAAATAAGAGACCCAAAAATTCATTGTAGAGGCATCACTCCAAGCCAGGAAGTGGTAGGACAAAGTTGGAAACTTTCAAGGAGTAAAGAAGTGAGCCTTAGAATTGGTCCCAGAGTTGGGCACTTCATTTGAAGAGGTAAAAGAAGGGAAAGCACAAATAGAAGATCTGAAGAAAGAATAAAAGAAGGGCAAAGGAAAACAACAAATGCTCATGGGATATGGAAAAGAACCAAGCACTTGACTCGAGGGAAAGTCAAGGATTGTGGTTAGAGCCTGTTGGGCCCTTCGTTTTTGGGATAAGGACTCATGAATGTTTTGAATAAGCATGATTTGTGCAAGCTTCACCAAAAGTTGGAAAATAGAGCAAGAAAGAGCAACATAAAGTTGTTGCGAAAGTCAGTGCAACGCCATATAAGCAACAAACGATTGCAACAGAACAAGGAAGCATGCAAGCCTAGATGGAAGACATAGCCTAGCTATGTATAGGAATGAACATAATTGTAAAATGGTTGGTGTTGTTGTTGTTAGTCAGTTGAGATATTAGTTGTTGATTATTATAAGTCGATTCAAGTAAATTCTTGAGTTTGTAAGGTAACTGATCTATCTGTCTAAGAGCCAGGGCTCTGTAACATGAGTCCAGCGTCAAGATTTTGTACAGAGAATTGTTGGGTATTTGGGAGTCTATAATTATGGAAAGGTTATGAAGCTAATATGAAGATGGATTTGAAATTTCAAAATATTATGTTTCTCTGTGCATTTCCTTATGCATTGTGACACTTCTTTATGATCTATAAGTTCTTCTTGAATGGTTCTATGTTTAAATGTTGTTTCTCAACATAAGTAGGTTTTATACTTGCATACATAATATTTTGCACTATTTATGTCTCTTGCGCAATATCAGGATGATTCTCGAAGGTTCTGTGGATCCTCCTAAGCCTTTTCCCTACCCTTCCCTATCTTTTTGTCTCAACAACGCTTCAGGTGATACTTCTTCTCTTTGGAGGAGATGAAAATTCCAACACTCTAAACTACTCGATACCTTTTGTTGGTAACCTGAGAAGGGCCCTGGATTGATCAAAATTGCACCAACATAGTGCGCACTAAAGATGATTTTGAAGTAATATAAATAGTTGATGGCACAACACCTTACCCAACATTGCTTGTCTTGGATTGGGCATTTGAAAACTAGGCCATAATCAATTTGAATACAAGGAAGAATACATTAGATTCAAGAGAATACAAATTCATTGCACTATTAGAACCATCAGAAGGAGAAAGGTTTTTAGAACCCACTTTCTTAGACCTGGAGGAAACCAACCAATTATATAGAATCATCGTGTGAGAAGAATATTATGTGAATCCAACTGCAGATGGAGTACTCAGCTAAAAAAGCATCACATCATGCTCTTCAGAATCAGATATAGGGTTGGAGAATTGGTAGTAGAGATTACATGAAGTATCCACAAGAAGGTGCACAATAATAGACCACACAGTAAGATGGGTAGGTACAGAGATAAGAGAACCTCCCACTTTTCATGGGGTGAATGACTTGGAAGAGTTCTTAGCAATATATGAATATGAAGTGTTAAAAAATTAGAGGCTCTTAACCTTGGACATAGCACTCAAGGAAACACTTGCAAGATGGTGGGGTGCACACAAAGAGATAGTCAAGGACTGGTACCAATGTAAGCGGTTACTGCGCATTAGATTTGGTGTAGAACAAGGAAGCAATGAATTGCAGAGATATGATGGATAGGGGACACCAACAGAACACTTGGAGAAGTGTAGAACACTATGGAGAATGACACAACCAGAAGAATGGCTTCATCACTTCATTCATACATTGGAAGGAATTCCAACAAACTGGTATGTAGACCAGGAACTTCGCAGAAGCACTACAGAATGGGCATCATTACAATAGAATTTTATAATCACTTTATCATTTGAACATGAGAACCCCAACATTGATTAAACACTCAAACAAATTAGAGGGGTGATATTTATTAAGGAACCATAGTTTGAACTTATAACGGAGTATCAACAATAGAATAGAAAGAGAGTGAAAGAATTATTTTCATGCTACCATGTGCATGAAGAAGAACCAGATAAAGATGACCCATGCAATATTCAAATTACATAGATCGAAGGAGAGAGAGAGGTAAAATTCCCATCTCTTGAATCAAAATTATTTTATGTGCCAATCAAGGTGAAGAAAGTAAATATTGGGACAAATGATAATCCCAAAATGGCTAGTATTGGAGATTACTGGGATGAACAAATAGTAGAAATAATAACAAAGTTGTTGCACGAGTACAGTGACCTGTTCCCAACAACCTTTACAAAGATGAAAGGCATAGAAAGAGATCTAGGAGAGATGAAGATACCTATCAAACCTCAGGCTAGATATGTCAGACAATGACTGTATAGACTGAATCCAATATATAAGAAGAAAGTAAAAGCATAAATTGACAGAATGTTGGAAGCTGGAATCATACAACCAGTAGAAGAATCAGAATGGATAAGCCCTATGGTAGTGCATGAAAAGAAACAAAGAGGGATGAGGATATGTGTCGATATGAGGAATCTAAATGATTCTTTCCTACATGACCCTTTTCCCACCCCTTTCACAGATGAGGTATTAGAGAATGTGGGAGGCTAGGAAGCATACTCATTCGTTGATGGATTCTCAGGTTATCATTAGATCAAGATAGCTCCAGAAGACAGGTAGAATAACACTTTTTCCACAGAATAGGGATCCTAATAGTACACAGTCATGCCTTTTGGGCCGAAGAATGCACCAACAATATTCTCAAGAGTAGTCATAGATGCATTCAAAGAATTTATCCATCAACTTTTAGAAGTGTATCTGGATTATTGGACCGTATATAGTATGTTGAAAGATTATGTAGAAGTGTTAAGGTTGATGTTGGAAAGATGCAGGCAGTGTCAAATATCATTAAATATAAAGAAGTTCATCTTTGGGACACCTTTTGGAATACTATTAGGACATATAGTCTGTAAATAAGGGCTATTGGTGGATCTTGCAAAGATTGTAGTCAATGTTAACTTCCCACCACCCAAATCTATACACCGGTTGAGAGAAACACTTGGACACACAAGATACTATAGGAAATTCATAAAAGGGTATGTGCAAATCACTGCATCGATGGAGAAACTGTTGAAGAAGAATAGTAAATTCCAATGGAATGAGGATTGTCGGTGAGGTTTGTACACTCTGAAAGAAAAAATGGTCACAACACCTATACTAGTATTCCCAGACTGGGAAAAGACATTTCATGTGCATGTAGATGCATCATCCATAACACTTGGAGATATTATAGCACAGCCAAGAGAAAGAGAGTTAGACCATACTATAACATTTGAAAGCATAAAACTATCAGAGTTAGAGAAAAACTACGATACTACAGAGAGAGAATGCCTAGAAATGGTATATGAACTGCAAAAATTCAGACATTATATACTTGAGAAACACTTTAAAATGTTCACAGATCATTCATCCCTCAAGTACCTAGTCAATAAGCCAGTGTTTGGGGGGAGAATATATAGATGGTTACTGTTGTTTCAGGAATTTGACTTTGAAGTGATAGTTAAACCATGGAAGTTGAATGCAAGACCTGATAACATGTCGAGGATCATCAATGGAGAGGATCCTACAAATTTAGTGGACAACTTCCCTGATGTAGATTTATTTTCAGTCCAAGTAGTTGATGAATATTTTGCTGACATCATTGAATACTCGAGTATAGGGACTGTGCCACAAGAATTCAACACTCCGCAGAAGAAAAATATGGTAGTCATAGTTAGAAGATATGTATATAGTGTATTATAGTAGAAGTAAGGGAGAGAAAATAAGAAAAAAAAAATAAAAGAAGAAAAAGAAGGAAAACCATAAAAAGTAAAAAGGGGATAAAAGTAAAAACAAATTGATGGACATGGAGGGCCTTGAAAAAATAGAATTGGTAGAACAAAAAAGTGCGCTGCAAGAAAACATTGCGCAGAAGATCAGTTAATGGGTAGAAAGGTACAATGCACAGGAAACAAAACAAAAAGTGAAAAAGTGACAATTATCAGTGCGACATAGTTGTCACTTATTCATCCCACTATAAATTTGGAAAAAGGGGGGGAAGTGACCCATTGTGTTATTTTAGAAGGCGAAGAACACAGAGATGAGTGGAAGAGTGATAGAGTGTGAATTTGCACTAGACTCTGTCAATTTGGAAGCATGTATCTTGGATTTCCTTGCCATGTCACCATCAAGGGTTGGAGCATCGAAAAAACCCAGATGAAACACATGGAGTAGAACTTGTGTGGCACAAACTAAAACAAATGAGATTCCCACAATGGTGGATGTGGATGAAATCCACACACCAAAGTATGAGCAGGCCACATTTCATGTGATAGAGGAGCAAGAACACACATAGGAGCCTGAGCAGCCGGAAGAGGACACTGAATGGATAGAATATGACGTGTCCAAGGGAAAAGGGTAGTAGTAAGATTAACCAACCACAGGTTCCACACAGGAGGGCCTAGAGTCGGAATCAAAGAAAGAAACATAGCAAGAAGCAGTACCAGAGGGTGTGGTATCATCCCCACAAGGGAAAAAGAAGGTGAGAGTGTTAAGCCCTAATATTGGCTCATTACCCCTTAATTGGGGCATATTATATTAGTAATGTTATTTTATTTATGTCGGATTTAGGCCATTAGTTGTAATTATACCTCCTAGTC
>JZKD02S2354099.1:472232-486163 GCA_000966675.3 Picea glauca | reverse complement strand
ATATCAGTTAGCTCTGCCCAGTCAGTCGAAGCTACATCCAATTTTTCATGTTTCATGCTTAAAGAAGGTGATTGGAACTAGGTGCCAAATTCAAACCAACCTTCCCGAGTTAGCTAAAGAAGGATCCATTTGGCTACCACCAGAAGCAGTTTTGGACCAGTGTGAGTGTCGCCTGTGTCAAAAAACCATCAAGGAAGTGCTAGTCCAGTGGAAATATACGACTCCAACAGATGCTACTTGGGAACCAACTACCATTTTGCAGCAGTTTCCACATCTCAAGCCTTGAGGACAAGGTTGTTTTAAAGGGGGTGGACATGTTAGGGTCCTAACCCGCACATAGGTAGATCAATATATTTAGATGTAATAAAGGTCAATATTAATAAGGCCTTTCAATAAAATAGAATAAGGCATATGTAAGAAGACCTAATAGAAGCTTCTGCTTCTAGAAGTATCTTCCTCTAGATGCTTCTCTTGATAGACATATTTAGTATAAATAAGGTCGAGGGTATGAAAACCCTAGCATGGATATTATTGTAACAGAGCATTGTTCGATTGGAGGTTTCCCCCTCGAAGAGGCCTATGAACATTTCTTTCTGAATCAAAGTGCTATTTATGTTGTTGTTCTTATATCATTTATGTGTTATTGTGGAGATTATGCTGGATATATTACTGTTATTCTGCCATTTCTAGCATTTTATTTATGTTCTACATATTTATTATATCTAGTATCTTGCAATAAAAGAGAATTAGGCTTCCAATGGATTAAATAATGAATGAAAACTAAATTATCTCAACACAAACTTAAGAGCAAACCTTAGTATGCTTCTCCTTCTATCCTCCCCCTGTCCCTTCTTTTCCTTTTTCCTTTAATAAAATTAGAATTAGTTGAAGTAGTTGAACTAATTCTTTAGTTAAGTTAACTAAAACTCAACCAAACTTTTAGTTAAGGGGGAAAAGTAATAAAATCATAATAAGGTTTTAAATAAATAATAACTAGTAGGTGGGGCCCCTTGTGACTCCCGTTTAGTTCTATAACAATCATAACACAATAGTTAATCAAACAAAACATCCATCCTTGTGACTCCCATCATCACTTTCATATTTTGATAATTCATTTCAATGATAATTGAAATTATTTCCAAAAATATATTTCCCATATATCCAAAAAATAGTGTGTTGTCCAAAAATTCAGAAGTCAATTTTTCTCAATAATTAATAAATAAAAAATTAAAATCCATATTTTCCACAATGGGAGGCGATATTTCCTTTGTTGTTGCTGTCACATTTTGATCTCTCTGAATTTTCCTTATGTTGTGTGGAGATTTTAGGATTAATCTCACTGATCAAATGAGAGCAATCATCTCCCAAATACATGCAGGAGGACACAAATTTATCAAAGTCATTTGAGGGTGAGGAAGGGGTAGCAGTGGATTTTTCTTTGTTAGTTGAATGGTGGGCCTCAATTTTTAACCTTTTTCTTGCATGGGAAACTTGTACTGATGAGTGGACAGGGGCATCTTGGACAATTTGATTAATAGGTGGAAGAGTAGGTAGAGACAAGTTAGCCTAGCCACGATGTTGGGAGACTGCCGACTGGACAATTTCTTTCCATCCGTCATTTTCAGGGACTTCAGGTTGCGGAGATACATGAGGAGGCACTGGGATATCAGGGACCTGCGGGGCTTGGAAGGGAGGCCTTTCAGGCCTGGGTTAGACCACTCCTTGCCCAATCCAGTTAAAAAACCCAGCTTGAAATAGCTGGTTGAAATCTTGTGAGTCTGCATCAAAGTGTATAGATAATCTTGGCCTTCTAGGGCCCCTGTTCTAATTTCCTCTTCCTCGGTTACCTTGTCCATGGCTACCTCTGCTGAAAAATCTCATCCTTGTATCCATTATTGATTAGCAAATAGTTTCTTTAAAAACCATACATGACAACTCTTTTAAACATGAAATGAAATTTGTCTCAACAACATATCAGTCTCATGCAATCCAATCCATACAAATCGTTTAATAGTTGTCAATGAGCAGGGGGTGAACAAGGGTTATGGGATATGCAAGGTGTTGTATTGAGTGAAAAAATGTTAAAATGAAGGGGAAAAGATCATGATTACTGCTCATAGACATCAAAAAATCAGTTGTATCGTAAACAAAAATAATATATCATTGTAATTCATCCATGTGAACCTTTAACTATCATAATACATACATTATCTTAACCATAATTAAATTTTAGGAACAAGGAGTGGATAGTGAATATGGGAAGGCAAGGGGGAGTGTAATGTGCGAAAAGTTAAATAATTCTAGGGAAAAAAAGTGAATATTGCTTGAAAAAATAATTAAGTAATCCATAAAAATAGTTATGTATTCAATACAACTATTCCAGCACCAATTAAACAAATATTGTGACGAATTAAACAGTTACTGTGTGCAGAAACTTGTTCATTGTCCCACATCCAATTTATTTAAAAACTTTCAATTAACACAATGTATAATCATACTCAGAATCGTCATGAATTTCACCCATATTGTTAAAGGAATTTTGTTTCTTTTCATTTCCTTCCCTTTTATATTTAAAATAAAATCCAAGGAACACACAGCCACATTGCTTCAACTCTGTTCAACATATAGAAAAAAAAATCACCCACTTCCCATAATGTAATTTCTCAAATCAACGTAGACATAGGTCTTTCTTGAGTTGAACATACTCTTTTAAAACATGCTCGATTCCATTCCTTTGCCAAATTTAACAATTAAATTTGCAATGAAACCATACTACCAACACCCCGTGCCCATATCTGATGGTCCACTACAACAAAAAGTTGCACGAAGACTCCATAAATCATACTCAGTATACAAATAGGTCACAATCATCAACTCTTCAAATTGCAATAATCTCGATCGGTAAAATTAAATACACAACAATCACTACTTCAATTTATACCACATTGTATGAACACACAGACCAACGCATAATGCAAAGAGGCATCTCTGTAACTGTACATATCCAATTACTCACAATTAGACCATTTATAACAATGTTGAATTATCGATTTAACTGTCACAGCAAAAGGAGGCAGCGATTGTATTCCCATTATCATATCCAATTACAACTCTCCAATCAACACTATCAAACATAGATGAGCCAACAATCAAATTCACTGTCAATACTACTCAACCAACTTATGACAGTAAACAAGATGCCTGACAGGGTGTGACTGGTTTAGTTTATCAAAATCAGGCTCTGTAACTAATTAAAAAAAATAATCAAGGGTTCGCTCGGTGGAACCAAGCACATGGAAACTGGAGGTCAACCATATCGACAATAGGTGAGAGCGTTTGAGACAATCATGATGGAACCACAAGCCTTATAACCTTTAGCTTGTAATATAGGGTGACAATTCGACATAAGGTAGGATAGACCATGATGCGTAGGAGTAAATATTTCTTACTGGCCAGTAACCAACACCAAGAACACCCATAAGAATAACCCTCATGTTTTTCCCCAATAGTCGAATAATTTTGATAGAAATGCAGAGCCCAGGTACTACCAACAACCCTAAATCATGCTTCTTGGTGTAATATCCACCTCATAACCAATTGTGTAGATACCAATAATGTAAAATGAGCCCACGACCAGGTGAAAAAGATATGCAGTGACCAAAAGGTGGTTCAAAACATATACAACAACCTCATAGCACCAAATAAAATAGGGTGTGGTTACCATAACTGTAAGGAGATTACCAACAAGGCTAAACAGATTTAAACCATCCAATAAAAACCCATAAATACAACAAGGAGCCATCATGGTTTCCACCACATAGAACAACCAATGAAATCGTAACTCCAACCATTGATTTTTCCATTTGCAACAAATAACACACAGTCATTCCAGAGAAAATACCATGTGTTTATATAGTTTCCAACCTCAAGAAAACACATACCAACACATTACCGAGCCAACGCTCATTTCATACAAAGAGAGAATTCATGGATGGGCAAAAATAACCATACCTATAACCAATGGCCTTAAAAATGTGAGTTTGGTCAAGAAGGGCCTTCCACACCTAAATCTCAGAGCTTAACCACAACAAAACCAAAATGAACAATAACCATGCTAGGGTGGCAGCCCAGTGGGAGAAGTATGAAGTGACATGCATTACTGCACGTCGCTTCCATCCTCCATCTCATTCAATTACGTAGTACACGACATCCATTTAAACCACTAATCCATGCATCGAAATTTGCACACATTGCTTGCCAATTGTGCCACTCCAATCCATATTAACCATTTCCAAAACCATACTATAACATATATCCAACGCACCAAATATAACTCAATACAAATCATATAGCCACTAACATTTCTAGTTAGGACTAATATTAATTTCTTTAGATTTCATTTGCACATAGTATGGCATAGCATAGTATAGTTCCCTTTCTTTGATTGTTTTCATATTTCCCTTGTTGTTACTAACATGTGCCTTGTGTAGGTAATGAATCATGGAGACAATAACAATGTAATAACAATGAATATAATTCATTCATAACATGTATTTTAGATCTTAGAGTAACGGAATCAACACATAAAATGCATTATCCATCTTCCATTATGTTGCAAACAAAACCAATACTTCATCATCAATCATGTAGAACCCTGTAAGCGATATCGAAACAACAACATAAAATCTGTAATAAGACTATATTTGATCCTCCAATCTACAAGGGGGGCACACCTACTAGTATTATATATCATTAGCTTAGTTTAAATAATAGGAATTAGCAATAATTTGTGGGCGAAATCCTCATTGCAATTTTTATCGTCAACATAGCTGAATTACTGAGTGACGAGGTGGGAAACCCACACAGAGGTCCAAGAGTGTCCTAAGGAGTGTAAAGTGTTAAATATTCCAATAGAAACACCAACACTACAAATCAAGATGCAGTGTAGCACAGTTTTCATGCAACAAATAGGAAGAAATGGTGCTAGCCATAAAAAGAAGACAACAATAGGTATAGTGGTGGAAAGTATCCCAATTTTTAATAAAAGCAGGATACAAAAGAAGTCATAGCATGGTCCTACACAGGGTCCACCAGGCATAAAGTAGGCATCAAGAGGAGCAATAAGACAGGTGAGTGCAGAAGAAGTCAAGACAGAGGAACAAGAGGTAGCCATGGAAGAAGAATTTGGGCAGGATACATGCATGTATACACAGATGCCCAAAGAAAAAGGCTAGGGAACAAGCAAGTGGCACTAGGAAGAAGGAAAAGGCCCTTAGAAAACAAATGGAAACATCATTGACAACATATGATGAGGAGTTGATAACAACGATAGTGGAAGATAGACTGTCAGAGGTATGGGAAAATGAAGAGAATCAATGAGCTTCAATTCTGGAGCAAGTACAGGAGGTAAAACTGCGCTGGAGCAGTTGAGGATAAGGGTGGAGAAGAAACAAAAGGAGAAACCAATGCCCACTAGAGAAGAATCACCTGTTGGAAATAAAATGCACATCACAACGCATGGAAGTGTTAATTTCATCATAACAATAGAGATGTTGCTTGTCGATGAGGAGACAACACAGAATCACCTGAAAGACATTGAGAGGTTGGAATTGGTGTTGCCCAAGATTCCAACTAAAGCGTTGTATAAATTATAAGTGAGCGTCGCGCAGGAGATTTAGTCCAAAGTAAGGTCGAATGTGACGGACTTACAATTTGCACAGGAAGACAACACCTCACTAAAGGAAGTACTTAGCCAGGAAGGGAAGGAGAGAAAGATATCACATTAAAAAGTGGAGGAGATGGATAAACAAATAAGTGGAGTATTTCAAGCCATTCCCGACAACGCAAAATCGGAAGAAGATTCTTCTGAAGAGAAGATGAGGAAAATAACACAGACCCTAGCACATTATAAAGAAAAAATAAAGGAACTAGAGAACTGCGCAGTACCTACTACTCCACCAGCAGTCCGAAAGCAAAGAGAGAAAGACGCAATAACAACTACAGAAAACATTGCGCAAAACATACATAGAGTGGCATAACTGTTGGAAAAGAGTGGCCAATTATGGACACAACTATTAGAGGATGGGAGCCTGAAAGAGATGCAAGGAAAGGAAGATAAATTACATGCAACAATGGAAGATGTCAAGCAGTGACAGAGGACAACTTCACTACTCGATAATATGAATACTTTTGTAGAAATGAATAACCTTCAGGAAGGAGAAAAAGTGGTGTAGTCACAGAATATTGCATGGTAGGCTTAGTTAGAGCCCCTACAAGAAAAGACAGAATAGTTGGTCTTGGAAATCGACGTAGCGAAAGTTAACCTCGAACAGATAGGATTGAAGGGGGGTGACATATTACAAACACCAGTCATTGCGCAAGTGGTTGAGGCCATGTTAGCAAGGAGAAGCCAGGCTCAGGAGCAGTTCCAAAGGATAGCAGATATGTACAAAGCCCTGGCACAAGTAGTGACAGATGTTGGAGTTAGACGGTGACTTGGGACGAGTAACGATGTCAGTGTTGGGGGCATGTTGGGAGAAATCCTAGTTTGGGAGAAAAGCACGACATGGGAGAAATACGTCTGGAAGGAAAATAAACACGTGTAAGTTAGATGTGCATGTAGGAAAAGAAGCACGTGTAAGGAAGTCATGCATGCAAGAAAAACAGTACGTGTAAGATAGACACACATGCAGAAGAGGAAAGCATGCGAGGCTCACATGCAAGAATACCTATCCATGACAGGGTTAAAGTTTTGATAAGAATATGTAATGGCTGGTAAGACAAAAAATTGTATAAGTAGATACCTAGGAGGTGTATGTCGGGGTTCCTTTCGAGTTGTTGGACATGGTTCCTTTGTGGTTGGTCGTTGTTACTATGTCATTCAAACACATAATGACTCTAAGTCCAATCTGTTTTGTAAGTTTTTGAGTTGAGGAGAGAAAATAGGGTAGATCTCGAGGGTTAGATCACAGGTTGATGATACTGGTGTGATATAGTCCACCTCATTGTAGATCTTGACCTGTTTGATGGAGAATTGTAATGCGTGCGACATTGTAGTTTTCGAAACACCATAATAAAATAGAAGAGCAACTGAATCTTTGTGAACGTAGCCCAAGAGGGGTGAAACATGGTATATCATGTGTTATGCGATTGAATATTGTGTATTTCCTTTACTATCAATGATTAGATGGTAGAAAAATGAGTGAATGACTAGTTATATCTGCTACTTTACATGCATGAATAAGAATGATAGGGTATTCAATATAAGTTGAATGTTAAAGTAACAAATGAAGACCATGGAGTTTAATCCTAGATCCTCACTCATTCCCAGGATGCACGCACTTGAGCATTGCAACCACTAATAGAACTATCTCAGGTGAGACTGAGCAGTGCACTTTGTGTACTACGTTTCCTTCTGTTTTACCAGAAGGGCCAAAAATTTTAAAGGGGTTTTGTTGGAAACCAAGTAGTCCTCAACCTGGGTCAGCCCAAGAAAAAGAGAGAAGTAAAACCAACATCCTTATACCTTGAAAATTAATTCTAATCCCAATATATAACTTTAAATAATTTATTATAATTATAATTTATAATTATAATAAGTTTAAATATCATTAGGTTAGATTGAACTAAAAGTTCATTTAATTTATATTAACATTGTAATTTGGGTTTTCATTCATTATTTACAAGTATTATTAAATCAAATTATGTTAATTAAAATTGTAATTTGGGTTTTCACTCATTATATATAAGTATTATTAAATCAAATTATGTCTTTGTTGTTTAATAAGTAATCAAATATAATTATATAAAATATTATAAAATTGATATTTAGAAAGTATTTTATATGTTCCACTTGAATCTTAAAAATGGTTTAAAAAATCAATATTATGATAATTTAGTTTATAACCGATTTGGTTTTGTAAATTAATTGAGTCCTCTAAGTTATTAGTTTTTCAATAAGATTTTTGAAAAACTTTTCATTATGTTTTAAAACCTTTTTCCATTATCTTTGGCCTTCTCAATAAGTTTCAAAAATAAGGAATGGCCTTCTCAATAAGTTTCAAAAATAAGGAATCAATCTTATGTAAGGGATTTTTTTCCACTTTTAATAAAACTAACTTTAAAAACTGATTCTTATCGTTACTTCTTATAATTATTATCTATAAAATGAAAAACAAGTTAATATGAACATAAAAAAATAATACCAGAAGAATTTGAAATTAAGTGTATTGATACATACATATATGGTCCTATTTATATTGTAGTGTATTCACATTTGAAGTTATATATACACAAATTGTCCCATTCTTTTTTGTGGTTTTAGTTACATCTATGTTCTTGGGTTCATATGTTAATTGTTGTTGGCATTAAGGATATTTCCATAATTATAATAAAAACTTATTTTTTTATGGTTTATTATTAATTTTTTCATTAAATTTTATTATATTTTCATTTGATAGAATTTTTAAAATTTTAAAATTGTTTTATTTATAATTTATTTTATATATATATTATTAAATAATTATGTCGAAGGCATATTTTAGGAATAGGTTTTGTACAAAACCTATTAAGTTGATATATTTTCTAATATTAAATAATTATACTGAAGACGTATATTAGGGATAGGTTTTGTAGAAACATGTTAACATGTTGACAGGTTTTCTAAAACCATCTCTTTGAAACCACCTCATATTCCATGTCTTATTTGGTCTTGTTAGTGTTGTATCAGATCTTATCAGATTTATTTTAATGTTGCCACCTGCATTTCTTATCCACCTCCTCCCATTAATGCACAACAGCCCCGTAATGCCACTGCCTCATTTTGGTCACTGCAGTTGACCTTCACCGCAAGCCTGCAAATATAGTTACATCCACACATATTTGATTTTGCTAGAAGTAGGAGGAATCAGATTAATCTGTGGCGAGATCAGGCGTATAATTTGGTTTTGAGGTGTAGGTTCTGAAGGAATATTTTTTATCAAGTCATATGTTGAATCAGATGCTCAACCCGACTGAGAATATATAATGTTAAACAACATGAGTGATGTAGTACTCCCAACACATGCAATCAAAGTATCACAAACCTTCATCGATAAGTCCTCCATGGCTACATGTTGAGAGAAGACCAGTGGAGGTAAATTTTTTTAGGTTTCATTCCCGCCTATTTCATTTTTTCAAATAACATAAGGGCATACTCAGTATAACCATGCATACCAAATCCCACATTCATGGCAATCCATGAAATGATGTCTCTTTCGGACATGTCTATAATACCATTCCCCATAAAAATATCATATTCAAACCTAGGTCGACAAATGTAATTATGTATTTCCCACACTTAGCGTGCATCCTTTATACAACAACATCTAGCATATATGTCCACAAGAGCATTCCCCACTGAAACATCCCAATCGAATTTATCTCTCATCCAATAACCATGGATTTCCTTACCTTTATCCCCTAATGGAAGCTCTACACACAGTGGGAGAGGACTCTCAATGTCGATGGACTCTAGTGTAATTCCATCTACAAACATTCGGTGAAAAACCTTCAACGCATTGCAACCCTCATTATTCTGCACATACCCAACAATCAGAGAATTCCATGATATAAAATTCCTCTTATAAATTTTGTTGAACACTTTGCGCACATCTTCTATAATTCCACACTTGGCATACAAGGCCACAAGGGCATTCCCTACAAATACATCTCCATCAAATTCACTTGTTTTTATGTCACCATGAATAGTCCTACCCTCTTCCAGATAACCCAAATGACTGCACGCCTTGACTAAGCAGGGGAAAGTGAATTTGTCATCCCGCAAACCCTCTCTTTGCATTTGGTAATAGAGATTTAGGGCTTCTTCGCAGTTACCCCGGGAATACCCTGCGATCATTACATTCCATGAGCACATATTTTGTTTGGGTATTTTGTCAAACACTCGACGAGATTCCTGGATGGTGTCATACTTAATGTAGAGGATTATGAGCGCAGTCCATGATACAACATTATGTATTCTAAACCTACCATTGATGAGCATTTGGGCATGGATATCCTTGGCATCTAACATGGATTGAACAAGAGAACAAGCCACTAATATAGAATCCACAACCTCGACAATGTTTTTTTTGGCATTAGAGCTAAAATGGAATGTTGAGATGATGAAAGATTCATTGGATTTCCTAATAGTTTGTTTCATAAACAAATGAAATTTTGGGAGGTGTGGGGAAAGCAATATGTTTTCTATTATCCCTCAAAAATACAAATACTATTGTGTATTATATATTACTATACTTGTAACAACCCTAGTTAAATGATTACTTAAAATTTATCAAGTATAATCAATTAAATAATTAACTGTCCTAATGTGTATTAGATATATAATAATTAATTATTGTTTATTGTTTAGTATATGTTGATTAATTAATTAATTAATTAACTCATTAGTGTTTAGGTAACAAATTAAAGGCTTAATCAATTTTAATTTATTTATTAGAAAACTTAACATATGAAGGATAAGGCATTGAATGGATGGATAAGGTATTAAATGGAGGGATAAGGTATTAAATGGAGGGATAAGGTGGGTGGCATTAAATGGAGGAGGCGGTGAATGGGAGGAGGATATGAGGGGGCAGAGGCATTCGGGAGAAGCACTTTTGGAATTTTGGGGGAAAGGGAGAATTTTGGAGAGAAGGGACTATATTTTCTGTTTGGGACATTTTTCTGGTTTGGAGTTTGGGGTGGACTATTACAGGGGTGCACCAGGTGGCTGGGAGTTTTGGGCTCAGGGGCCAGGAATCCTCACGAAATCCTGGAGCTAGGGAGCCAGATAGGCTCTGTTCCTAGCTGGCAGGGAGGAAAGATTCGGTTTGGGCAGAGTTTAGGTAGAGCAGCGAGGACAGACGGAGATAGGAGGAATAACATCAGTCAGAGGTATGTATTTTCAGGATGATTATGTTGTGTTAGGTGGTTAACATCATGCTGTTGAATTTACTTATATGCTTAATAATGAAATTGATTTTAAATTGAAAGAAATTTTATGTTAGATTTATGAATTTTATTAGGCTTGGTTAATTAGGTTCCTACACATGGTATCATAGCTTCAGTTTGAAGCACTGGAGCCTTAAGGGCCTACCTACAACTAAATTTTCCTTCTTCAGAACCAACGCCTGTTCACCTGTGAACCTAAAAAAAAAAAAAAAAAACCTCTACTTAATCTTTTTATTTACTTACTCTTCTAAAATGAAATTAGCATTATACAGTATCTTAAAAAAAAAAAAAGAGAAAGAAAGTCGTAGGATATGTTGGTCGATGGGAAGAAGCCTTACACAAAGACCTCTCCTTATACAGTCCCTACTGAAAATGGCATGGGGTACTTACATTCAAAAGTTAAAAAAAAAACATTTCAAAGATTACAAAACACTGGAATGGATTTGTATATTAAAAAATTATAAACCACACCTACTACCGCTTGGGAATAATACAATAGTATAGTGGAGCACTGCCAAACATACTAAGAAACCAATTTGATTGCAGAGAATAGAATTAGTGAAAGTTTAAAATTGACCTTATCACAGGTCTACAAATGCGTCACCACTAATGTGCTCATACCATTATTCCACTCTCGCCATAGCTGTAGCAGGAAGTAACACAAAGCACCCGAGAGCCCATGGGGAGGGTAAAGGTTTACACAACGTGTAGTGCTCAGGACTTGATCCCTTCCTCCTTGGTAGCTTGGTGCTTGGACTTCTATGTGACTTGGTGGGATAGTTATAGCCCTCGGCAATATGGCTAAAGATTGCGACTCTGTAGTTATATCCCTTGACAATATGTCTGAAGATTGCAATTCTAAGGATATCTAACACAAAACCATTTAATAAAAAAATACCTAGTGCAAGAACTCAAAACAAGATCACGTGGTCGAGTAAAAAAAAAAAAAAAAAACCTACAAACCAGTAAATCCAGCACCGAGAGCTACACCCAAAGTTACATGCCAAAACCATACAGATTACCAAGTCACACCACAAAGCCCAATGCGCAAATGCAGCCAATGCACAAGGTAGCATGTACCAAGCATTATGCCACGAGGGGAGGTTTAGAATGACACTCTCCCGGAGATAATCAGTAAGTTATAGTTCCTTTATCCCTAGACAAAGGAAAGGTTTGGAATTTATTTCTTTCTTCCTCTCTGTACATGCCGAGAGTCCCTACAGGATTTGATCGCATGTTTCTGATTTACCAGTACATACCAGTCCGGTTGCTTTCTTCCTTTCTCGGCTGAGTGCATCTCTAGAGTGCTCTCCCCTCTTGATCTCTCGCTATTGTTTACCGATATCCAAAGGCTATAGACAGGGGTCCATATACACATGGGATAGGGCCCTCCTTTATTTCAATAGAGGTCGAGTGTCTGAGAAACCATCTCCAACTAGGTCGATCTCCAAAGGACCCTCTTTTCCAGACCCAATTAGAAAAGTGTTTGGGTCGAGTTCGGCGAGTCAATTTTCTACCCTCCATTCTCTACGCAGTGATATAGGTAGGGAAAAATATCTAGCCAGGGTGCCAACCCAATTGAGATAACCCCCACTGAGCACCTGCAACATAACACAGGTCAACACATGCATCACAACGCACCATTCAAAGCCTATGCACAAACACATTACAAGGTTTGAAGAAAAAAAAGGTTATTGGCCCAAGGCCAAGCTCAACATCAAGATCTTTTCTTCATAAATTGAGACACACACCTACAGTCATCAACAACGCAAGTCATTTACTAGAGTGATAAAATACAAGCCAGTGCAGAACACATTGGAGCCCACAGGTCCAATCTCTAAGACAAGCACCGACATCCAAAGTCCACAAGATGTCAAACACATTCCACAACACAACATGGGTTAACAACACAATACACCAAAGTCGAGACCAGGCGCCCAAATGCATGCAATGCCCATGAAACAAAGGCTTTGCACCACACATAGAACACCAAGGAAGAGCCGCGAAGGAGTATTATGAGCACAACACAAAATATATATATAAATTTATACATATATAATACCATGTAAAAACAAAAAAAAATATTAATGAAGGAGATTCTTACCAATGCGTTGAACCACGAGGAGTATCCCACTAGGGGAATTTGTTTTGCACAACGAATCCAGCGACCAATAGACAGGAGAGTAGAGCTTTCACAAAGGCCCAAACAACCAACGTGCCAACAATGGTTACCCAAGATTTGGACAGAGTCCCTTAACCCACACACCCAGGTTTTGTTGCCAATGCAAATACCCACCAGAAAGGCTTTGATCAAGATTTTGGACATGGTTTCAGACCAAAACTGAGTACTGCTGGTCTTGTGTACAAGCACTTTGGGAGGGGAATAGTATCCAAGGATCTTGGATTGGATGTAAACCAGTCTGATGTGGAACGTGTCTATCTTGCACTATACAAAGGTTTCACGGAGGAAATTGATGTTGTAGATAATGGAATTAATCAGCATGATACTGAAAAAAACCCAACAAGATATGAGAGAAATACCACAGGCGGAGCGGTAGGAACAACGAAAAGCTCGTGTGCTGGAGTTAGAAAACACAGAAGTAAGTTCGGGATTAGGGTTTGCTAGGGTTTGAATAGTTGTTGTCTTTATTATTATTTTATTTTGGCTTGAACAGGTATGAAAAGAGGGAGGGGGCACGTGGGCCTCATGCGAGGTCCCAGGATGCCCAAGGATAATTGATGTTTTTATTTTTTATTTTTTTTATTTAAATTATTATCTTTTTTTTTATTTCTATTTATTTACTTACTAGGTTATTAGTTACGTTTAGTTCGATTTTATATATAGATGGATATATATAAGAATAATATATAGAAAGAAGGGATATTAAAAAATATATATTATAAATTATATATAAAAACAATAATATTAAAATATATATATA
>JZKD02S2354099.1:437619-450007 GCA_000966675.3 Picea glauca | reverse complement strand
ATACATTTCACATGTAATACATTTCACTCATAATATGTTATAAAATGCATTGAAAAGATGAAAATTCAATTTAATTGATATAGGTGCACCTATGATACATCTCACCCATGATATGCTATAAAAACTCATGATATGCTACAAAAATGTATAGAAAAGATAAAAATTCAATATGAGAATCTATTATTATATTTTTAAAGTTAAAATTAATATATAATAAATTACATTTGTTTGATTATTTCTTAATTATCAACATTTTTAATTTATAATTAAAATGAAAACCGTAAAGTTATGTATTATTTAATAATTAAAAAAAATAATGTTAATAATTTGAGTTTTATTTTATTTTATAGGAAATTAATATATTTTAATTATACACCTAAGAAATATTAATTATATATTTAATATATTTAAAATGATTTTTAATTATATATTTAATATATTTAAAGTAAACCTATTTTTTTAGTTAAGTTATTTGAGTTGTAGATATTAAAAATATTGGTATTAAAAACAAATTAGGTTCAATTTTTCAAGTAAATGGTGTTTTAATATTTTGTTTGAGAATCTTTGAAGCCCACTCTTTTCTGTATTCCCACAAAAAAACCTTACCTAATAACAATTCCATCAAGTTACGTCCATTAATGTTGATTACACGAGTAGGCTAAGTAACCTTTGGTAAGAAACCGTGGTAAACTCACTTTACGTTTCACTTGGGATTAATTGAGTTTCAGTTAGAGCGAGGAAAACAAGTGATTGCAACCTTGTTCAGGATCCTAAGTGTAGGACCCTAATGTCTTGCAAAGGTTTTTGGAAAACATAACAATGATTGTGCACTGAGAAAACTTATTCTTTGAGGACACTTGCTCGTAAGTGATCTGGATTATTATGCTATTAAAACTTTTGATTTTGATTATGAGGCGTTATGGGATGATGACATGTTGTTTTACCGCTTTGACATAGATAGGTACTATTGACTCGGTTTTACTGAGTGTCCAGGGTTTTGGACCTTGAGGATGCAGAGGCATCGACGAAACCCCTTGGACTCCGGATCGAGTCAGGGAGTGTGCCATTGGGGTTTGATTGTTTTACTGTGATATTAGTGCATATAACTAGATGATATGATATGTATATGTTCTGACATGATTTGTTGATGATGCAAGCTGATGATAGCTTGCCGACCAAACTCACATATGGAGTAAAGGGGTCGCACACGACTACCAGAGATGTTGAGGGAGAGGTGTGGACAACAACCCTGCCATAGCCTACTGGCACTCCCATCATGGCTTGAACTGTAGGTTAACGATTACCTAGTTCAAGAGGACCAACAATGCCATGAGGGAAGACTGCAACAGTCTCTCATGATGATTCTAAGGGGTGCGCAATAAGGCGGGGGCCTTATTCCTTAGAAGCCCTTAGTCTCCCACAAGTTCACCTGGCAGAGTGTTGACTCCAGGGGTTATTGATGTCTACCAATCAGTCAAGAGGCGAGTGACACCCTTGGAGCACGTAGTGTGTCCTGAAGGGCACATCGCGCAAAGGAACAGATGAGGCGAGTGGCACCCTTGGAGCACCTAGTGCATCCTGAAGGGCACGTCGTGTTGTTGATAATAGAGGGATGAACTTAGAAGGCCTTATGACAATTAACGTGTTGAGTATTTTAAAAACAATTTCCCTAATTAAATGTTGCCCAGTACAAAATTTAAAGGTCTAAGTCTAAATTACGCTAGTGGTAAAATTTAGTCTATCTTTTTAAAAAAAATATTTATATAATTAAATAAAAAAATAATAATATTTAAAAATAAAAAAACAACTTAGATGATAAGTATGATCTTTATAAAATCTTGTAACATGAAGAGAGTAAGAAATTAATTTATTCAAAAATATATATAAAATCTGTTGTTATAAAATATAATGAGCGAGTTAAATGTTTTACCTTTTTGATAATATAAAATTTACTAAGTTAATGATAAAAAGGGAAAAGGGGTTAAATATCACACCTGCCCTTTTGAGTTCTAAGAAAAAGGGGAAAGAGGGAAAATAAAAAAAATAGGAAACTAGAGAAAGGAGGTAACATAAAAAGGAAAAGGGGGGACTTAAGGGAAAAAGAGGGAGGTCAACTTAGTAAGGAATCCACATTTACGAGCTTTCTAATTTTAAACTGAATTAGCAATTTCATAATAGGGAAAGCCTTTAAAAGCTGTAAGGGAATCTAGGGACACCTAGAAGTGATTCTAGGAGTAACCCTAGGCGGGTGAGGGAAATAAAGATAATTACTTAACTAAAGAATTTAATTAATGGAGGAATGAAGGGGATGGGTGACACTTGTACGGAGAGGAATTTTTAGGAATTTATTTAAGAAACTTTAATTAAATGAGATTTTAGGAAAGAGAGGAAGTGGGAAATTATATATAATGAAGGAAGGAGAAGGAGAAAGAATCATCTTCTATTTTCGTAACGTTACGTTGCAGAAATATTGACTTGACTGATTTACTTGTGGGGAGTTGGGATACCCAGCTTGGGAGGAGTGGTAGCTCGGCCTTGCGAGGCGAGATGGTAGCTAGACATAATCTCTGAATAGAGTGTGTGGCCCCTTTGCAGCTTGGGGGGCTAAGGGGGAAGAAGAGTACCCCTAGCATTGGCTGGGAGGTACTGGTGTAGTCTCGACGGTCAGCGAGCGGGAGTTGCACGGAGCACGGGACGACATTCGAAGCGGACGATCAGGAAATGGTACGCCATTTTTATTTGTAGAGTAAAATGCATTAGGACTTATGTTTGGATCTGCATGTTGATTGTAAATGGATTAGATGTTTATATTGATAGCAGACCCCTTTTTCTTAGCCTAACTATTGTTTGGATGATTGATTTCCCATGGCCTTCGTCCCCACTTGACTCGATAGCCCTGTGGTTGACCGTGACCCATGCAGTTGATGCTTTCATCCATAGCACACCAGTATTCACTTGAACAGTCGGCTAGAAGCCTGATCTATGGTCGTCGCCTTAGCGTTAAAACACCTATGGATCTCAACGACTTGCTTTTCTGTGCAAGGATGGTGAAGCGAAGGACGAACCCATCCGCCGTCTACCTCAATGGTTCATCCTTGGTTGATTTTTGGTCTTGACTTGTGTGAACCCGTAGTTAATCTGCATTTAATGATGTGTCTGTGGGTTACTTAATTCCTTGTGTGGTATGATATCCCCAATGACGATAGTTCCAGCCAAGATATGACGAATATCATTTAGTTTACAGTCATTTCTTTTATACTTATTGGGTGACTGCTGGATTCTTAGTTATGACAACGATATTCACTGATGCCTGCGTATTTACCAACAAAAATTTATTATGATTTAGGGATGGATTATTTAAATTAGTACGGTTAAATTTGGACCTGTGTTTCTGGGTTTTTAATCTACGATTTCCTCTCTGGTTAAGGTAGCGAGTAGACACTAAGCTATGCACGTTTACGCCTACTCCTATTTATATAACCAAACATTATCCAGTGTAGGATCAGTGATTCAAATCCTTCATTGACTGCGTACTCATTCCTATTGACAGAAAAGATCCACCGTTTGGCAACGAACTTAATCCTTTGACCAAGATTTGACCAATGATTTCCTCACATTCTTCAAACTACCTTATTCACCTCTAGGGTGATTCCTCATTGACTGCGAATGGCATCATTTGTATTGTGTTGATTTGGGCATTTTTTTTATATGGTTAAATTCTACTAATCTCATGTTAATCCGGTTAACTAGAGAGATATTGCCAGCGTAGTAATATCATAAAAACGCTTTCACCCATGTTTTAAGTTTCTTGGTATGTATATTTAGCAATGCTTCAGTGCCTTAAGAAACGTCAAGCTGGTATACAATCCCTATTTTGTGAAAGCTTTGTTGTCTTGGACTGTTGACTTGTAGTGTTTACCAGGTGGGTTTTGTTTGTTGCTATTAGTTCTCAATCACCGTGATGGTATACAGTTAGAATCTCATCTAAGTACTTGATGTTCACCGAATAATTTATGACTGTGCTATCATATAACCCTATTCCTTTTATCCCTACTGTCATCAAATAATTTAGACACCAACAGCTTCCACGTATGCATGCTCGATATCAAACATCTTAGCTTAAGTTGCATTACCCATGTCAAGCACATATTCATTACTGGTTCGATTGACAGCCTGACATCGCAAAAACTACTTTGTTAGTGTGGTTGATTATCTAATTAACCTCCAACCCTTCGTTGATGAACCTCAACCGACTAGCAGACTCACAATATTAAAAACACTTATTTTATTTCATGAAATTCACCCAAGGTTTCACCAAATCGTTTGTTGTTTAAAGGAAAAATCTGTACATAACCTTTCGGGGTCTTTGACTTCAGAGTGGAGACTTATTCTATTTCTATTTGCACAACCACTGCTTACCCTGTGACGACCACCTCATGCATGTATGAATGGCTTGACCATCGCAAGAATCCAATTCACCATAACACCAACTGTCACTCGCGCATTAAGTGGCTATTTTTTTTTTATTTCTGACAGCTCTAATATTTTTGGCAACGATAATTATTGACTAGTTAGCGTTGATATTAGCATTCAAGTATGTTGAATAGAGTAAACATGACTTTATTTAACCCCTTACATCATTCATTTCTGCCTTGAATGACTCTCCCTTGACAATAACCTTCATTTACCCATTTACTGTCTTCACCTATTAATGGACCAATAAGTAATTAATAATTGTTGTCTTCAGATGCTATTAAAAAGTAGTTGAAAAAGGAATGCCTCTTTTTTAATATTAAATTTAGAAATGAAAGGAATTTAATTACTAATTACTGTCTTCATATGCTATTAAAAAGTAGTTGAAAAAGGAATGCCTCTTTATTAAAATTAAATTTAGAAATGAAAGGAATTTAATTACTAATTGCTATCTTCAGTTGCTAATTATAAAAAGTTGTTGAAAAGGAATGACTTTTTATTATTATTTAATTTAGAGATGAAGAGGAATGTTTATGGATATTTCGTTCAGTTGAAAAAGGATGACATTATGTGGTTGATATGTGTTTAGCTTGTATGATAATGTTATTAAGTTTCCCTCATTTTTCTTTTATGTTGATTCTTATAAGCTTGCCCTTGTAAAAGAGACATGGAAATGAATTCCTTAAGTTTACTGTACACCTAGGTGTGCTTGGGTTATAAGGGAGTGGTAAGGTAAGGCATTTGAATATCTTGCGCCTTATATATGCATTATTGATGGTTTAGTTTTTGCTTCTTGTATAGCCTGAGTGGGCCTAATGGTTAAGAACATGTGTTTCCTCTTAAGAGGTCATAGGTTCAAATCTAGAGGGGGGTAGGGTATGTATACCTTCGTAGAATTTACCAATCAAATCAGTGGGTGGAGGAGGGTCCCTTGTCCCACAAACAAGGGGTATCATACACCAATTTGGTGTACTGGCTTGGACGTGACCTTAAAAATAGATTATTATTATTATTATGTCGTGAATGATAGTCATTGATGATTGGGTTTCTTACGCATCGGGATTTATGTAGTAGACGGTGGCTCTAAAAAAAATTTGTTTGTTCATCTAGTTTATTTTTAGTTGATGGCCTTAAACTTATTAATTTCTTGCGCACCTGAAAATGAAGGATTTGCATGACATATTGCATAATGTTAGATTTCACTTCTTGCGTGCAGGGAATTGTCAATATAATGTAGGGTAGACGGTTATTTACTTCTTGCGTCATCAAATTTATTGTAACAATTTCAAGTGTAAGAGTGTTTAACGTGCGACCTTACATATATATAATAGTTTTCATTTGAGCGTAATAGAGTGTTTCAATGTCTACCTTATGCAAAATACTTTAAACAACCAAATTTAAATATCCTTGAAAGATTTATAGAATTGATTAATGTGGAGTGAAGTATCTTGGATGATCTTGATGTTGTCTTTTAGATTGTCGGCTTGGAATTGTACTTTTGGGGTGGGATGTAGACACCTCCATGTTCCTCAGAACAGTTGTCATCCCTGAGACCTTAAATGGTCAAAATCGATGGGAACCTGGGCTTGACCATTGCTTATGTGTCCTAGAGGTCCTAACCATTGCAGGGTAGGATGGGCAGGTAGTCAGTCTTATTTATGTTGTCAGTTGATTGTGGTTCTTTGCTTTCGAAGGCTTGATGTGTGTCTTAGGTCGTTATGTTGTGGTCGCAGTTGCATGCGTCATGTTCGTCATCATGTGGCAATGTAGATTCGAATGTATTGATTATCCTTGTACACACGTGCACACACCAAATAAATAAAAAAATTTCACTTGTTATAAGAGGTTTGTAGTCATAACAAGGAGGATTGTTACATATGGTATCAGAGTGGGTTCAACCCGGGACTTGGGATCACTATGGCTTTCATTGATATAATTGATTATATTGTTGTTGATCGAGTTGTCTTGTGGGCATGCAGGTAATCATGGTTAGAGGACACCGCGAAGGCAGATGACGAGGTGAGAGGGGAGGAGCCGCGACGCCTCCAGTAGCATCCACGCCTGACGGGTCTAATGCCCAGGGAGACGAGCAAGTTCTCGGACAAGAGTAGATAGTAGTTGGCGATGTAGTTGGAATGATGAGATATTTTTAGCGCATTTCTAAGGCACTGATCATCCGTTTGGACAGAGATGAGACCAGGGCACTAACACCCACTGAGGTTCCACCGCGTGCTCCAGTCGGTATGGGTAGCATTCACCGTGAACTCGAGAAGGTCAAATTTCCTGAGTTCTTTGGTGCCCCGGACAATGCAACTGTCGAGGCATGGTTGGAAAACATGGTGATGTGCTTCTCACTTCACGATTGTACCTCCAACATGAAGGTCCACGTGGTGGTCTTTCAACTGAAGGGGAGCGCTCTTCTATGGTGGAAGACACTCCTACCACAGCTGAGCATGGTCGTCGAAGACGTGTCATGGGAACTGTTTGAGGAATGGTTCCAAGAGAGATACCTTTCAGAGGAATTCATTGAGCGTCAGCTCAATGAGTTCGATGCCTTATGATAGGGAGGTCGTATGGTGCCCGAGTACAAGGTTCATTTTATGGAGATGCTCTGGTATGCTCTTCACCTTAACACTAAGAAACTTAAGGTCAACAGGTTCATGTTTAGCCTTAACGACAACCTGCGTGGAAAGGTTAGGATTTTGTTGCCTCAAACCTTGCATGATGTCGTCCAAAAGGCCCTCATAGTAGAGGAGGAGCTTATCAGTGGGGGTCAGACTAAGACTCCAGCAAGACTAGAGGGCAGGTTTCTTCAGGAACACAATAGCACCAGACACCAGCGAGACATACGCTGGGATATTGTGGCTTCCAGAGGGGAACTGCATTCACTACACCTCAGCGACCGATGCCTTAGCAATAGACACCTTATCGGGGACCCCAGCGTCAACAGCAGTGTCGACTGCAATAACAATAGTTTAGGCCTGTTCAACAAAACATACCAGTATTCCAGGTCGGTGGGCCATCATTTTCTACTTTGGGTACCGGGACTACTGGGCTGAAGAAGGGGTGTTGGATGTGTGGAGAGCCACACTACCAACGCGACTACCCTATGGAAAGGACCAGAGTGTCCGGATCAGCCAGACCCACTACTATGGGAGATATGGGCAAGGCCCATTGGATTCATGCAATAGTGAATAACCACCAGGTAGAGCACCAATCAACTATGCTAAAGACAACATGTACTGTTGCTGACCAGACTCTTAGTATTTTGATAGATCTCGGTGCTACCGAGAGTTTCATTTCTGGTAGCACTAAAAAGGATTAAGGTAAAGGCAATCGAACGGGATGAGTTTAGCTTCGTAGAGATGGCCTCAGAAGCCAAACAGAAGGTTGGAGGAAAGGTTATGGGCTATGCCCTTAACTTGGTAGAGTTCATCACAAGGGCCAACCTGTACGTCACGATATTAGGATCTTATGACGTCGTGATTAGTATGGACTGGTTGGAATCGCATGAGGTGATACTCAATTGTAAGATGAAATGGTTGAGCTTGATCGATGATGAGGGACAGAGTCGTGTGATTGTAGGACAGAACTAGGGAGTTTCCCTGAGGTTCATCTCTTCCTTATAGCTATGGAGGAGTATGCGCAAGGGGTGCAAGATTTATGCGATCTTTGCGTTAAATGAGAAGGGAGTAGCAGAAGGTCTAGAAAACCTTCCGGTGGTGAAAGAGTTTGCAGACATATTTCTAGAGGAGTTACTTGGGATGCCGCCAGAAAGGGAGTTGGAGTTTACCATAGACCTAAAACTGGGGATTGATCTGATAGCAATAAATCCTTATCGGATGTCGACCCTGGAGTTACAAGAGTTAAAAATGCAATTGAAGGAGTTGTTGGACCTGGGACTGATACGTCCTAGTGTGTCACCATGGGGTGCACCTGTTATTTTCATACAAAAGAAGGATGGATCGTGGAGGCTTTGTATTGACTACCATCAACTGAACAAGGCCACAATCAAGAATCAGTATCCATTGTCGAGAATTGATGATCTATTCGATCAAATGAAGGGTGTGATGGTGTTCTCCAAGATTGATTTGCGATCAGAGTATCACCAATTACGGATCAAGGATGATGATGTCCCTAAGACCACCTTTAAGACGAGGTTTGGAAATTATGAGTTTATTGTTTTAACTTTTGGACTGACAAACGCCCCAGGGGTATTTATGAGTTTGATGAATGGGGTGTTCCGTGAGTACTTGGACAAATTCATCCAAGTATTCATTGATGATATTTTGATTTACTGTCGAACGACGGAGGATCATGACGAGCACCTTCTCTTGGTGCTACAGTGTTTGCGAGAGCACAAATTTTATGGGAAGTTGTCCAAATGTTCATTTTACCAATCGAAGATTCAATACATAGGGCATGTCGTCTCTGATGAAGGCATCGCAGTGGATCCAACCAAGGTCGAGGCTATTATGGAATGCCCTGCATTAATGAATGTCTCGAAAGTGCGTAGCTTCATGGTTTTAGCAGGATACTATCGATGGTTCATCGAGGGATTTTTGATGATAGCAAATCCAATTACGGAGTTGCAGAACAAGAACAAGAAGTTTGTTGGGACCAAGAAATGTGCAGAAGCATTTTAGAGGCTCAAGGAATTGTTGACAACGACACCGATACTAAAGGTCCCTGACATGGAGGTGGACTTCTTGGTATGCACTGACACATCCAAGGAAGGCTTAGGCGGAGTCTTGATGCAAGACGGATGAGTGATTGCTTACATTTTGAGGAAATTGAGAAGGCATAAGGAGAACTATGTGATGCATGATTTGGAGTTATCAGCCATCGTATATGCCTTGAAGGTTTGGAGAGATTACCAAGTTGTACAAAAATTTGAACTAAAGACTGACCATTGTGGACTAGAACACATATTTAGGCAAGATGACCTGAATGCGTGACAACGACGTTGGTCAGAATTTCTTAGTGAGTACAACTTTGAGATTACTTACATAAAAGGAACAGTGAATAGAGTGGTGGATGATTTGAGTCGGAGACCATGCATCTTTTTGGTGTTGCCTCTTCAGACGAATCTACGTGAAAATATTCTAACTTTACAGTGTAACGATGACTGGTACAAAGAGGTCAAGGGTTTTATCGGACAAAACAAAATGATGGTACCCCGATTTGAGGGATTTTCATTTGATAGCGATGGCTTATTGAGGTATAAAAGTTAGATCTATGTACCGCCAAACGATGAGTTGAGGATGTTGATCCTAAGCAAGGCTCATAGAGCGGTATACATGGCTCATCCGGGAGTCATGAAGATGAGGGAAGACCTTAAACCCTTATTGTTATGGAAGGGAATGAAGGCCGACATAGTCAACTATGTGGCTAGATGTCTAGAATGTCAGCAGGTAAAGGCTGAACATAGACACCCAACAGGATTACTACAACCACATGCCATTCCGGAATCAAAATGGGAGGTTATTTCGATGGATTTTATTGTTGGATTGCCACTGATGGCAAGGAGGCATGACTCAATTTTCATAGTAGTAGACACTCTGACTAAGAGTGCTCACTTTATTCCTCTGCGTATGACGTATCAGTCACCTAATATAGCCAGATTTTTCATCAGTGAGATTGTGAGGTTGCATGGCGTGCCTAAGAGGATTATATCCGATCGAGGATCGATATTTACTGGAGGATTTTGGACGAGTTTCCAAGAGGCCTTAGGAACCCAAATTAATTTCAGTACTGCGTATCACCTGGAGACTGACGGACAGACCGAACGAATGAACCAGACCTTGGAGGACATGTTGCACATGTACGTGATGGACCAACAAAAGTGTTGGGAAGAATTCTTACCACTAGTGGAGTTTGGTTACAACAACAGTTACCAAAGCACTATTAATATGGCACCTTTTGAGTTTCTTTATGGGCAACTGTGTCAGACGCTCTTGAGTTGGGATTGGCCTGAGGATAGGGTCTTGGTGGGACCAGAAGCGATCCAAGAAATGGAAGAGAAAATGAAAACAATAAGACAAAGGATTAAGGAAGCATAGGATCAACAAAAGAGTTATGTCAATGCGCACCATGTCGACCATAGTTATGAGGTTGATGATCGAGTATTTTTGCGAGTTAAACCGCATAAGAGTTTGATCAAGTTTGGTAAGGGAGCTAAGCTCTCTCCTAGGTTCATGGGACCTTTCAAGATTGTGGAGAGAAAGGTGCCCATGGCCTATCGATTAGCCTTGTCTGATTCCTTGAGGTGTATGCATGATGTTTTTCATGTATATGTTTTGAGACATTATATTAGTGATCCTACGCATGTTATTGACATGAGTTCGTTGGAGGTATCAGATGAGGGAACGCTCACGGGTGAGCCAGTCTGCATCTTAGATAATCGCGTTCAACAGTTACGACATCGAACGGTAGATCAGGTCAAGGTCCAGAGGGACAATTATAGTCCGCACTCAGCTACCTAGGAGGACTCATATGATATGCGCCAACAGTTTCCATCTTTGTTTGATAGATAGACATATGATACTGTGATACACTTTATTTCAGCATTTATACTGTGAAACTTTGGGAGGAATTTTAGACCAAGAGGGGGTGTATGTAACATCCCACTCTGGCACACTGAGAAAACTTATTCTTTGAGGACACTTGCTCGCAAGTGATCCGGATTATTATGCTATTAAAACTTTTGATTTTGACTATGAGGCATTATGCGATGATGACATGTTGTTTTACCGCTTTTACATAGACAGGTACTATTGAATCGGTTTTATTGAGTGTGTAGGGTTTTGGACCTTGAGGATGCAGAGGCATCGATGGAACCCCTTGGACTCCAGATCGAGTCAGGGAGTGTGCCATTGGGGTTTGATTTTTTTACTGTGATATTAGTGCATCTGACTAGATGATATGATATGGATATGTTCTGACATGATTTGTTGATGATGCAAGCTGATGATAGCTTGCCGAATAGACTCACATATGGAGTAAATGGGTCGCACATGACTACCAGAGATGTTGAGGGAGAGGTGTGGATAGTAGCCCTGCCACATCTTACTAGCACTCCCATCGTGGCTCGAACTGTAGGTTAACGATTACCAAGTTTGAGAGGACCAACGATGCCGTGAGGGAAGACTGCAACAATCGCTCACGATGATTCTAAGGGGTGTGCAATAAGGTGGGGGCCTTATTCCTTAGAGGCCCTTAGTCTCCCACAAGTTCACCTGGCGGAGTGTTGACTCTAGGGGTTATTGATGTCTACCAATCAGTCAAGAGGAAAGTGGCACCCTTGGAGCACGTAGTGTGTCTTGAAGGGCACATTACGCAAAGGAAGAGATGAGGCGAGTGGCACCCTTGGAGCACGTAGTGCATCCTGAAGGGCACGTCGCATTGTTGATAATAGAGGGATGAACTTAGAAGGGCTTAGGAAAATTAACATGTTGAGTATTTTTAAAACAATTTCCCTAATTAAATGTTGCCCAATACAAAATCTAAAGGTCTAAGTCTAAATTACGCTAGTGGTAAAATTTAGTCTATGTTTTAAAAAAAATTATTTATATAATTAAATAAATAAATAATAATATTTAAAAAAAAAAAAAATAACTTAGATGATAAGTATGATCTTTATAAAATCTTGTAACATGAAGAGAGTAAGAAATTAATTTATTCAAAAAAATATATAAAATCCGTTGTTATAAAATATAATGAGGGAATTAAATGTTTTACATTTTTGATAATATAAAATTTACTAATTTAATGATAAAAAGGGAAAAGGGGGTTAAATATCACACCTGCCTTTTTGAGTTCTAAGAAAAAGGGGAAAGAGGGAAAATAAAAAAAATAGGAAACTAGGGAAAGGAGGTAACATAAAAAGGAAAAAGGGGAACTTAAGGGAAAAAGT
>JZKD02S2354099.1:424160-437569 GCA_000966675.3 Picea glauca | reverse complement strand
ACCAATTTCATAATAGGGAAAGCCTTTAAAAACTGTAAGGGAATCTAGGGACACCTAGGAGTGATTCTTGGAGTAACCCTAGGTGGGTGAGGGAAATAAAGATAATTACTTAATTAAAGAAATTAATTAATGGAGGAATGAAGGGGATGGGTGACACTTGTACAGAGAGGAATTTTTAGGAATTTATTTTAAAAACTTTAATTAAATGAGATTTTAGGAAAGAGAGGAAGTGGAAAATTCTATATAATGAAGGAAGGAGAGGGAGAAAGGATCATCTTCTGTTTGCGTAATATTACACTGTAGAAATATCAACTTGACTGATTTACTTGTGGGGAGTTGGGATACCTAGCTCGGGAGGAGTGGTAGCTCGGCCTTGCGAGGCGAGCTGGGAGCTAGATGTAATCTCTAGATAGTGTGTGTGGCCCATTGTTGATCGGGGGGCTAAGGGGGAAGAGGAGTACCCCTAGAGTTGGCTGGGAGGTACCGGTGTAGTCTCGATGGTCAGAGAGTGGGAGTTGCATGGAGCGCGGGATGACATTCGAAGCGGACGATCAGGCAATGGTATACCATTTTTATTTGTAGAGTAAAATCCATTAGGAGTTATGTTTGGATCCGCATGTTGATTGTAAATGGACTGGATGTTTAGATTGATAGAAGACCCCTTTTTTCTTAGCCTAGTTGTTGTTTGGATGATTGATTTCCCATGGCCTTCATCATCGCTTGACTTGACAACCCTATGGTTGACCGTGACCCATGTGGTTGATGATTTCATCCTTAGCACGCCAGTCTTCACCTGAGCAGTCGGCCAGGAGCCTGATCTATGGTCGTCGCCTTAGCGTTAAAAGACCTATGGATCTCAACGCCCTACTTTTTTGTGCGAGGATGGTGAAGTGAAGGATGAACCCATCCGTCGTCTACCTCTGTGGTTCATCCTTGGCTTATTGTTGGTATTGACTTGTGTGAACCTGTACTTAATCTGTGTTTAATGATGTGTCTGTGTGTTACTTAATTCCTTGTGTGGTATGATATCCCCAACGACGATAGGTCTAGCCAAGATATGATGAATATCGTTTAGTTTAGAGTGATTTTTTTTATGCTTATTGGGTGACTGCTGGATTCTTAGTTATGAAAACAATATTCATTGATCTCTGCCTATTTACCAACAAAATTTTATTATGATTTAGGGACAGATTATTTAAATCAGTATGGGTAAATTTGGACTTGCGTTTCTGGGTTTTTAGTCTACGATTTCCTCCCTGGTTAAGGCAACGAGTAGACACTAAGCTCTGTGCATTTATGCCTACTCCTCTTAATATAACCAAACATTATCTGGTGTAGGATCAATGATTCAAATCCTTCACCGACTGCGTACTCGTTCCTGTTGACAGTAAAGATGCACCGTTCGACAACGAACTTAATCCTTTGACCACAATTTGACCCCTGATTTCCTCACATTCTTCAAACTGCCATATTCACCTCTAGGGAAATTCCTCGTTGACTGCGAACAACATCATTAGTACTGTGTTGATTTGGGTGTTTTTTTTATATGGTTAAATTCTGCTAATCTCATGTTAATCCGGTTAACTAGAGAGATATTGCTAGTGTAGTAATATAAGAAAAGCACTTTCACCCACGTTTTAAGTTTCCTGGTATGTATGTTTAGAAATGCTTCAGCTCCTTAAGAAATGTCAAGATAGTATACAATCCCTATTTTGTGAAAGATTTGCTGTCTTGGACTGTTGACTTGTAGTCTGTAGTGTTTACCAGGTGGGTTTTGTTCGTTGCTTTTAGTTCTCAATCACCATGATGGTCTACAGTTAGAATCTCATCTAAGTACTTGATGTTCACCGAATAATTTATGAATGTGCTATCATGTAACCCTATTTCTTTTATCCCTACTGTCATCGGATAATTTAGATGCCAACAGATTCTGAGTATGCATGCTCGATATCAAACATCTTAGCTTAAGTTGCATTACCCATGTCAAGCCCATATTCATTACTGGTTTGATTGACATCCTGACATTGCAAAAACTACTTTGGCATCATGGTTGATTATCTAATTAACCTCCAACCCTTCGTTGATGAACCTCGGTCGACCGGTAGACTCACAGTATTAGAAACACTTATTTTATTTCATGAAATTCGCCCAAGGTTTCATCAAATCATTTGTTGTTTAAAGGAAAAATATGTACATAACCTTTCGAGGTCTTCGACTTCAGAGAGGAGACTTATTCTGTTTCTATTTGCACAACCACCCCTTACCCTGCGATAGACACCTCATGAATGTATGAATGGCTTGACCATCGCAAGAATCCAATTCACCATAACACCAACTGTCACCTGCGTATTAAGTGGCGATTTGTTTTATTTCTGATAGATCTAATATTTCTGGCAACGATAATTATTGACTGGTTAGTGTTGATATTAGCATTCAAGTATGTTTAATAGAGTAAAGGTGAATTTCTTTAACCCCTTACGGCATTCATTTCTTCTTTGAACGGCTCTCCCTTGACAACAAACTTCATTTACCCATTTACTATCTTCACCTATTAATGGACCAATAAGTAATTAATAATTACTGTCTTCATATGTTATTAAAAAGTAGTTGAAAAAGGAATGCCTCTTTTTTAATATTAAATTTAGAAATGAAAGGAATTTAATTACTAATTACTGTCTTCAGATGTTATTAAAAAGTAGTTGAAAAAAGAATGCCTCTTTATTAAAATTAAATTTAGAAATGAAAGGAATTTAACTACTAATTGTTGTCTTCAATTGTTAATTATAAAAAGTAGTTGAAAAGGAATGCCTTTTTATTATTATTTAATTTAGAGATGAAGAGGAATGTTTATGGATATTTCATTCAGATGAAAAAGGATGACATTATGTGGTTGATAAGTGTTTAGCTTGTACGATAATGTTATTAAGTTTCCCTCATTTTTCTTTTATGTTGATTCTTATAAGCTTGCCCTTGTAAAAGAGATATGGAAACAAATTCCTTAAGCTTACTGTACACTTAGGTGTGCTTGGGTTATAAGGGAGTGGTAAGACAAGGCATTTGAATCTCTTATGCCTTATATATGCATTGTTGATGGTTTAGTTTTCGCTTCTTGTACAAGTGGATTGTATGTCGTGAATGATAGTCATTGATGATTGGGTTTCTTACGCATCGGGATTTATGTAGTAGACAGTGGCTCTAAGAATAATTTTGTTTGTTCATCTAGTTTATTTTTGGTTGATGGCCTTAAACTTATTTATTTCTTGCGCACCTGAAAATGAAGGTTTTGCATGACATATTGCATAATGTTAGATTTTACTTCTCGCGCACAAGGAATTGCCAATATAATGTATGGTAGATGGTTATTTACTTCTTGCGTCATCAAATTTATTGTAACAATTTCAAGTGTAAGAGTGTTTAATGTGTGACCTTACATATATATACGAGTTTTCATTTCAGCGTAATAGAGTGTTTCAATGTCTACCTTATGAAAAATACTTTAAAGGGCCGACTTTAAATATCCTTGAAAGATTTATAGAATTGATTAATGTGGAGTGAAGTATCCTGGATGATGTTGATGTTCTCTTTTAGCTCGTCGGCTTGGAATTGTACTTTTGGGGTGGGATGTAGACATCTCCATGTTCCTCAGAATAATCGCCAGCCCTGAGACCTTAATGGTCAAAATCTATGGGAACCTGGGCTTGACCGTTGCTTATGTTTCTTGTAGGTCCTAACCATTGCAGGGTAGGACGGACAGGTAGTCAGTCTTATTTATGTTGTCGGTTGATTGTCGTTCTTTGCTTCTGAAGTCTTGATGTGTGTCTTAGGTCATTATGTTGTGGTTGCAATTGCATGCATCATGTTCGTCATCGTGTGGTGATGCAGAGTCAAATGTATTTATTACCCTTGTACACATGCGCACACACCAAATAAATAAAAAAATTGCACTTGTTATAAGAGGTTTGTAGTCGTAACGAGGAGGATCATTACATATGGTATCATAGCGGGTTCAACCCACGACTTGGGATCACTACGACTTTCATTGATATAATTGATTATACTATTGTTGATTGAGTTGTCTTGTTGGAGTGTAGGTAATCATGGTTAGAGTACGCCACAGAGGCAGACGACGGGGTGCGAGGGGAGGAGGTGTGACGCCTCCAGTAGCATCCATGCCTGAGGCGTATAATCCCCAGGGAGACGAGAAGGTTCTCGGACAAGAGAAGACAATGGTTTGTAATGTAGTTGGAATGACGAGATCTTTTCAGTGCATGTTCAAGGCACTGATCATCTGTTTGGACAGAGAAGAGGCTAGGGCACCGACACCCACTGAGGTTCCACCGCGCGCTCCAGTCGGTACAGGTAGCATTCACCGTGAACTCGAGAAGGTCAAATTTCCTGAGTTCTTTGGTGCCCTGGACGACACATTTGCTTAGGCATGGTTAGAGAACATGGCGATGTGCTTCACACTTCACGATTGTACCTCCAACATGAGGGTTCACATGGAAGTATTTTAATTGAAGGGGAGCACTCTTCTATGGTGGAAGACGCTCCTACCACAACTGAGCATGGCCTTCAAAGACATGTCATGGGAACTGTTCGAGGAACGGTTCTGAGAGAGATACCTTTCAGAGGAATTCATTTAGCGTCATCTCAATGAGTTCAATGCCTTACGACAGGGAGGTCGTACGGTGCCTGAGTATGAGGCCCATTTTATGGAGCTGCTCCAGTATGCTCTTCACCTTAACACTGAGAAACTTAAGTCAATATGTTCGTGTTCAGCCTTAATGGAAGCCTGCCTGCGTGCAAAGGTTATGATTTTGATGCCTCAAACCTTGCATGATGCCATCTAGAAGGCCCTCATAGCAGAGGAGGAGCTTATCAGTGGGGGTTAGACCAGGACTCCAGCGAGACCAGCAGGGCAGGTTTCTTACGGAACACAGCAGCACCAGACACCAATGAGACATATGTAGGGATATCGTGGCTTCCATATGGGATCCACATTCACTACACCTCAACGACCGATGCCTCAACAACAAACACCTTATCGGGGACCCCAGCATCAGCAGCAACGTCGACCGCAGTAGTAGCAGTTTAGGCCTGTTTAGCAAAACAGACCAGGATTCTAGGTCGGTGGGCCATCATATTCTACTTCGGGTACCAGGACTACTGGGCCAAAGGAAGGGTGTTGGATGTGTGGAGAGCCACACTACCAGTGCAACTGCCCTATGTAAAGGACCAGAGCATCTGGATCAGCCAGACCCATTACCATGGGAGATATCGGCAAGGCCCATCGGATTCATATAGCGGTGAATAACCGCCAGGCAGAGCACCAACCAACTATGCTCGAGACGATAGGTACCATACCTCACCAAACTCTTAGTATTTTGATAGATCCCGGTGCTACCGAGAGTTTCATTTTTGGTGCAGTGCTAAAACGAATTAAGGTAAAGGCAGTCGAACATGACAAGTTTAGCTTCGTAGAGATGGCCTCAGGAGCCAAATAGAAGGTTGGAGGAAAGGTTACGAGCTGTGTCCTTAACCTGGGAGAGTTTGTCACAAGGGCCAACCTATACGTCACGATCTTAGGATCTTATGACGTTGTGATTGGTATGGATTGGTTGGAATCGCATGAGGCGATACTCAATTGTAAGACAAAATGGTTGAGCTTGATCGATGACGGGGGACATATTCATGTGATTGTAGGATGGAAACATGGAGTTTCCCTGAGGTTCATCTCTTCCTTACAACTATGGAAGAGTATGCGCAAAGGGTGCAAGATTTATGCGATCCTTGCATTAAATGGGAAGGGAGTAGTGGAAGGTCTAGAACACCTTCCAGTGGTGAAAGAGTTTGCAGACGTATTTCCATAGGAGTTACCTGGGATGCTACCGGAGAGGGAGTTGGAGTTTACCATAGACCTAAAACTGGGGACTGAACTGATATCCAAAATTCCTTATCAGATGTTGACCCCAGAGTTACAAGAGTTAAATATTCAACTGAAGGAGTTGCTAGACCTGGGACTGATACATCCTAGTGTGTCACCGTGGGGTGTACCTATTACTTTCATACGAAAGAAGGATGGATCGTGGAGGCTTTGTATTGACTACCATCAATTGAACAAGGCCATGATCAAGAATCAATATCCATTGCCAAGAATTGATGACCTATTCGATCAAATGAAGGGTGCGATGGTGTTCTCCAAGATCGATTTGCGATCAGGGTATCACCAATTATAGATCAAGGATGATGAAATCCCTAAGACCGCCTTTAATATGAGGTTTGGACATTACGAGTTTACTATTTTACCTTTTGGACTGACAAATGCCCCAGGGGTATTTATGAGTTTGATGAATGGAGTGTTCCGCGAGTACTTGGACAAGTTTGTCCAAGTATTCATTGACGATATTTGGATTTACTCTCGGACGACGGAGGAGCATGACGAGAACTTGCGCTTGGTGCTACAGTGTTTGTGAGAGCAAACATTGTATGGGAAGTTGTCCAAATGCTCATTTTACCAATCGAAGATTCACTACTTAGGGCATGTCATCTCCAGAGAAGGCATCGCCGTGGATCCAACCAAGGTCAACGCTATTATGGAATGGCCTGCACCGACGAATGTCCCATAAGTGCGTAGCTTCATGGGTTTAGTAGGATACTATCAACGGTTCATCGAGGGATTTTCGAAGATAGAAAATCTAATCACGGAGTTGCAGAAGAAGAACAAGAAGTTTTTTTGGACTGAGAAATGCGTAGAAGCATTTTGGAGGCTCAAGGAATTGTTGACAACCGCACCGATACTAAAGGTCCCTGACATGGAAACAAACTTCTTGGTATGCACTAACGCATCCAAGGAAGGCTTAGGTGGATTCTTGATGCAAGATGGATGAGTGATTTCTTACATTTCGAGGAAACTAAGAAGGCTTGAGGAGAACTATGCGACACATGATTTGGAGTTATTAGACATCGTATATGCCTTGAAGGTTTGGAGACACTACCTGGTTGGATGAAAATTTGAACTAAAGACTGACCATTGTGGACTACAACACATATTTATGCAAGGTGACCTGAACGCGTGACAACGATGTTGGTTAGAATTGCTTAGCAAGTACGACTTCAAGATTACTTACATAAAAGGAACAATGAACAGAGTGGCAGATGCTTTGAGTCGGAGACCATGCATCTTTTTGGTGTTGCCTCTTCAGATGAATATACGTGAAAAGATTCTAACTTTACAACGTAACGATGACTGGTAAAAAGAGGTCGAGGGTTTTATCGGACAAAAAACAATGATGGTACCCTGATTTGAGGGATTTTTATTTGATAGCGATGGATTATTGAGGTATAAAAGTCAGATCTATGTACCGCCAAACGACGAGTTGAGGATGTTTATCCTAAGCGAGGCTCATAGAGCAGTATACATGGCTCATTTGGGAGTCACGAAGATGAGGGTAGACCTTAAACCCTTATTCTTCTAGAGGGGAATGAAGGCTGACATAGTCAACTATGTGGCCAGATGTCTAGAATGTCAGTAGGTAAAGGCTGAACATAGAAACCCAGCAGGATTACTACAACCACATGCCATTCCAGAATCGAAATGGGTGGTTATTTCGATGGATTTTATTGTTGGATTTCCACTGACGGCAAGGAGGCATGACTCGATTTTCGTAGTAGTAGACACCCTGACAAAGAGTGATCACTTTATTCCTGTGCATATGACATATTAGGCACCTAATATAGCCATAGTTTTCATCAGTGAGATTGTGAGGCTGCATGGCGTGCCTAAGAGGATTATATCCAATCAAGGATTAGTATTTACTAGACGATTTTGGACGAGTTTCCAAGAGGCCTTGGGAACCCAAATTAATTTTTGTACTACGTATCACTCGGAGTCTGACAGACAGACTGAATGAACAAACCAGACCTTGTAAGAGATGGTGTGCATGTACGTGATGGACCAACAAAAGTGCTGGGAAGAATTCTTGCCACTAGTGGAGTTTGCTTACAACAATAGTTACCAGAGCACAATTAAGATGGCACCTTTCAAGTTTCTTTACGGGCAACCATGTTGGATGCCCTTGAGTTGGGATCGGCTTGAGGATAGGGTCCTGGTGGGACCAAAAGCGATCCAAGAAATGGAGGAGAAAATGCAAACAATAAGACAAAGGATTAAGGAAGCATAGGATCAATAAAAGAGCTATGTCAATGCGCACCATGTCGATCATAATTACGAGGTCGACGATCGAGTCTTCTTACGGGTTAAACCACATAAGATTTCGATCAAGTTTGGGAAGGGAGATAAACTCTCTCCTAGGTTCGTGGGACCTTTCAAGATTGTGGAGAGAAATGGGCCCGTGGCCTATCAACTAGCCTTGCCTGATTCCTTGAGGCGTATGCTTGATGTTTTTCATGTATCAGTTTTGAGACATTATATTAGTGATCCTACGCATGTTATTGACATGAGTTCCTTGCAGGTATCAGATGAAGGAGCGCTCACGATTGAGTTGGTCCACATCTTAGATCATCGCGTTTGACAGTTACGATGTCGATTGGTAGATTAGGTCAAGGTCTAGTGGGACAATTATAGTCTGCACTCAACGACCTGGGAGGACACATATGATATGCGCCAGGAGTTTCCATATTTGTTTGATAGATAGACATTTGATACTGTGATACACTTTATTTTGGCATTTATACTGTGAAACTTCAAGATGAAGTTTAGACCAAGAGGGGGTGTATGTAACATCCCACTCTGGCGCACTGAGAAAACTTATTCTTTGAGGACACTTGCTCGCAAGTGATCTAGATTATTATGCTATTAAAACTTTTGAGGAATTATGGGATAATGACATGTTGTTTTACCGCTTTGACATTGACAGGTACTATTGACTCAATTTTACTGAGTGTGTGGGGTTTTGGACCTTGAGGATGCAGAGGCATCGATGGAACCTCTTGGACTCCTGATCGAGTCAGGGAGTGTGCCATTAGGGTTTGATTGTTTTACTGTGATATTAGTGCATATGACTAGATGATATGATATGGATATGTTCTGACATGATTTCTTGATGATGTAGGTTGATGATAGCTTGCCGACTAGACTCACATATGGAGTAAAGGGGTTGCACATGACTACCATAGATGTTGAGGGAGAGGTGTGGACACCATCCCTACCACATCGTACTAGCACTCCCGTCGTGGCTCGAACTGTAGGTTAACGATTGCCTAGTTTGAGAGGACCAATGATACTGTGAGGGCAGACTATGACAGTCACTCACGATGATTCTAAGGGGCGCGCAATGGGGGGGGGATTATTCCTTAGAATCCCTTAGTCTCCCACAAGTTCACCTGACGGAGTGTTGACTCTAGGGGTTATTGATGTCTACCACTTAGTCAAGAGGTGAGTGGCACCCTTGGAGCACGTAGTGCATCCTGAAGGGCACGTCGCGTTGTTGATAATAGAGGGATGAACTTAGAAGGCCTTAGGACAATTAACGTGTTGAGTAATTTTAAAACAATTTCCCTAATTAAATGTCGCCTAGTACAAAATCTAAAGGTCTAAGTCTAAATGACGCTAGTGGTAAAATTTAGTCTGTCTTTTTAAAAAAAATATTTATATAATTAAATAAATAAATAACAATATTTAAAGGAAAAAAAAAAAACAACTTAGATGATAAGTATGATCTTTATAAAATCTTGTAAAATGAAGAGAGTAAGAAATTAATTTATTCAAAAAAATATATAAAATCCATTGTTATAAAATATAATGAGGGAATTAAATGTTTTACCTTTTTGATAATATAAAATTTACTATTTTAATGATAAAAAGGGAAAAAGGGGTTAAATATCACACCTGACTTTTTGAGTTCTAAGAAAAAGGGGAAAGAGGGAAAATAAAAAAAATAGGAAACTAGGGAAAGGAGGTAACATAAAAAAGGAAAAAGGGGAACTTAAGGGAAAAAGAGGGAGGTCAACTTAGTAAGAAATCCACATTTAAGAGCTTTCTAATTTTAAACTGAATTAGCAATTTCATAATAGAGAAAGCCTTTAAAACTTGTAAGGGAATCTAGGGACACCTAGGAGTGATTCTAGGAGTAACCCTAGGTGGGTGAGGGAAATAAATATAATTACTTAATTAAAGAAATTAATTAATGGAGGAATGAAGGGGATGGGTGACGCTTGTACGGAGAGGAATTTTTAGGAATTTATTTTAAAAACTTTAATTAAATAAGATTTTAGGAAAGAGAGGAAGTGGGAAATTCTATATAATGAAGGAAGGAGAAGGAGAAAGGATCATCTTCTGTTTGCGTAACGTTACGCTACAGAAATATCGACTTGACTGATTTACTTGTCGGGAGTTGGGATACCCAGCTCGGGAGGAGTGGTAGCTCGGCCTTGCGAGGCGAGATGGGAGCTAGACGTAATCTCTGGATAGTGTGTGTGGCCCCTTTGCGACTCGGGGGCCTAAGGGGGAAGAAGAGTACCCTAAGCGTTGGTTGGGAGGTACCAGTGTAGTCTCGACGGTCGGTGAGCGGGAGTTGCAAAGAGTGCGGGACGACATTCAAAGTGGGTGATTCAGGCAACAATACACCATTTTTATTTGTAGATTAAAATGCATTAGGACTTATGTTTGGATCTGCATGTTGATTGTAAATGGATTGGATGTTTAGATTGATAGCAAACCCCTTTTTCTTAGCCTAGCTATTGTTTGGATGATTGATTTCTCATGGCCTTCATGCCATCTTGACTCGATAGCCCTGTGGTTGACTGTGATCCATGCGGTTGATGCTTTCGTCCTTAGCACGACAGTCTTCGCCTGAGTAGTTGGCCAGGAGCCTGATTTATGGTCCTCGCCTTAGCGTTAAAATACCTATGGATCTCAACGCCCTACTTTTCTGTGCGAGGATGGTGAAGCAAAGGACAAACCCATCCGTCATCTACCTCTGTGGTTCATCCTTGCCTAATTGTTGGTCTTGACTTGTGTGAACCTATACTTAATCTGTGTTTAATGATGTGTCTGGGGGTTACTTAATTCCTTGTGTGGTATGATATCCCCAACGACGATAGTTCCAGCCAAGATATGACGAATATCGTTCAGTTTACAGTGATTTTTTTTATACTTATTGGGTGACTGTTGGATTCTTAGTTATGACAATGATATTCATTGATGCCTGTGTATTTACCAACAAAATTTTATTATGATTTAGGGACAGATTATTTAAATCAGTATGGGTAAATTTGGACCTGCATTTCTGGGTTTTTAATCTACGATTTCCTCCCTGGTTAAGGCAGCGAGTAGACACTAAGATATGCACATTTACGCCTGCTCCTCTTTATATAAACAAACATTATCCTGTGTAGGATCAACAATTCAAATCCTTCATCGACTTCATATTCGTTCCTGTTGACAGTAAAGATCCACCGTTCGACAGTGAACTTAATCCTTTGACCACGATTTTGTTGGCAAATATTGAACAAGTAGAGAATGCGTGTTGATGGTTGTTGTCATTGATGGCGAGTTTGCAGACAGTGAATGGTTGTTGACATTGATGGATTTGTGTCAGTCAGATTGCAACAAGATCATGGTTCAATCGCAACTATTGAATCCAAAACCGATCTGGACCGTAATTTACAGTCCTTCTCAGAGAGAGGATCTGAGCCGTCAGATCGAAAGCTAATACCCGTCAGCCGTCAGATCTATAGAAGCTATGAGAGAGATGGACCGTTGATTTTTCTCATCGGAGAATTGGGAATCAGAGTTTCACGAGTCTCATGAACAATGACAACGAAAACCCCGAAATCGCGATATGTGATTTCGCAATGTAATCACAACCATTTGATAAGAAGTGCTCTGAACCGTTGATCCAACTCACGACAGCAGACCACGTCAGCAAGGGACACGTGGAACAACCGGGGGATGATAGGTGTCAGGAAGATTCAACACTTCAGGCACATGTGAGTCACGAATCAGAGTGACACATGGCAATATCTAACACGTGTCAAACCACGTGTGACGTCAGTAGAGGCATCGGCGATCGGGACTTTGAAATGACAAAGTCACTTGATATCGAAAGTCTCGAAATCCCGAAGTGATCCAGACCGTCCATCTGAGGGACAAGTGTCGAAGATCAAGGTGCCATCAGCATTTTGTTCATCGGGAAATCGGGGATCCCGTTGACAAGAGTTTCGTGCAAGTCAAAATCGCGATCAGCGAAAACCCCAATGAGTGGGGGGCAGATGTCAGCATAGCAACGAAGGAGGACGATGGCGTAGTGGAGGCCAGCTGTCAGAGATAAGGATGTGGTCACGGAGTGATGGTCACATTGACCGGGAGCTAAGCTCAGGAGGGCTAGCGTATGAAAAGAGCCATCGAGAATCGGAGAATCGCGAGTCCGGAGGACTTGTGAATTTTGACATCGCAAATGCTGAAATCACGATGAGTGAAATCCCGATGGGAACTGAACCGTTGGATCAAATATTGATCGGAAGGCTGCTGTTATTTCTTACATTAACGCTTCAGTTATGAATCCGTTAAGAGAAACAGACTGATCATGACAAATCAGTTAGCGTTTCAGTTGCCAAGACAGATGTCCTTATATTACCTATTGGAAGAGGAAGTGGAATCGTCAAGGAAGCGTGTATAAAAGAAAATGAGTGAGACTGAATTCGGGTGGTCGTTCTGAAGGAAAAATTAGTAAACCGTAAGAAAAAGAAAGAGAGAAGAGGCATAGCAAGAAATGAAGCAAATGCACAGAGCGAGATGAAATGCAGAGCAAAAGGACAGACAGAACAGAAGTAGAGCAGAATGACAGAAGAAAGTGATGTAGAGATGACCTGTTGAGGAAGAAGAATTGCAGAACAATTTGTTGAAGATCAGATTTACAGAACAGAGTAAAAATGTTAAGAAGTGATGTATCTGCATAATTTGTCTGTGTATTCATTATTTAATATGCTAGGGAGGTTGGGAGGTGCTTGAGAGGACTATTGTCCTCAGAGGTTCAAGTGGAAGCTTGAACACAGGAAGTTGTTACTTCCATCTGGTTGCAACCAGAGAAACTAGGGTGGCAGGTTGGTGCTAGGGAGAACAAGTGTTCTCTGTTATACAGGTTGGAGCCTGTGTAACTAGAAGTTGGTGCTTCCATCCAGTTGGTGCTAGAGCTTTCAGGAAGTTGGTGCTTCCATCCAGTTGGTGCTAGAATATTCAGGGAGTTGGTGCTTCCTTCTAGTGGGTGCTAGAGAAACCAGAGAGTCGGTTCTCTCAAACAAGTTGCATCTTGTAAAATAGAGGTAGCAGCCTCACATTGAGTTGGTGCTCAATTGTAAATGATGCACAGAACTGAAAAAGACTGCCTATCATTTCGAAGAAGAAGAGGTTTTCTCCCTTTATGGGTTTCCTCGTGAAAATCTGTCTCTGT
>JZKD02S2354099.1:405205-420148 GCA_000966675.3 Picea glauca | reverse complement strand
TGATAACACAAGTGCTATTAGTGTCTCCAAGAACCCTGTTCTTCATTCAAAGACTAAGCATATTCCAATCAAGTATCATTTTCTCCAAGAACAAGTTACAAACAGAATTGTTCAGCTGAACTATATTCCTTCCAAAGAACAGATTGCTGATATATTCACTAAACCATTAGAAGAAACTCCTTTTGGATATCTTCGTCAAAAGTTGGGAGTTATAAAATCTTGTGTCTAATATGTGCACCTGGTCAGGGGGAGTGCTTATTGAATATCTGGTAAATTTCCTAAATGTTTATAGATGATAGGGGGAGTATGTTGTGCAACAAGATCAATGGAAGAATGTTTCTTCCTTGTCATTGATGTCAAAGGGGGAGAAAGGATTCGAGTTCGAAATGTTTCGAATGCAGAGAAGAGTCTAAATGGTTGAATGCAGAGGAGAGTTGAGCCTGAATGCATGTGTTGCCATCAATGCCAAAGGGGGAGATTGTTGGAAAATATTGAACAAACAACGAATGCGTGTTGATGGTTGTTGTCATTGATGGCAAGTTTGCAGAGAATGAATGGTTGTTGCCATCAATGCCAAAGGGGGAGATTGTTGGCAAATATTGAACAAGCAGCAAATGCGTGTTGATGGTTGTTGTCATTGATGGCAAGTTTGCAGACAGCGAATGGTTGTTGACATTGATGGATTTGTATCAGTCAGATTGCAACAAGATCACGGTTCAATCGTAACTATTGAATCCAAAATCGATCTGGACCGTAATTTATAGTCCTTGTCGGAGAGAGGATCTGAGCCGTCAGATCGGAAGCTAATACTTGTCAGCCGTCAGATCTGCAGAAGCTGCGAGAGAGATGGACTGTTGATTTTTCTCATCGGAGAATCGGGAATCGGAGTTTCACGAGTCTCGTGAACAATGACAACGAAAACACCGAAATCGCGATATGTGATTTCGCGATGTAATCACAGCCGTTGGATAAGAAGTGCTTTGAACCGTTGATCCAACTCACGACAGCAGACCACGTCAGCAAGGGACACGTGGTACAACTAGGGAATGACAGGTGTCAGGAAGATTCAACACTTCAGGAACATGTGATTCACGAATCAAAGTGACATGTGGCAGGATCTAACACGTGTCAAACCACGTGTGACGTCAGTAGAGGCATCGGTGATTGGGACTTTGAAATGAAAAAGTCACTTGATATCGAAAGTCTCGAAATCCCGAAGGGATCCGGACCATCCATATGAGGGACAGGTGTCGAAGATCAAGGCGCCGTCGACATTTTGTTCATCGAGAAATCGGGGATCCCGTTGACAAGAGTTTCATGCAAGTCAGAATCGCGATCCGCGAAAACCCCGATGAGTGGGGGCCAGATGTCAGCATAGTAGCGAAGGAGGACGATGGTGTAGTGGAGGCCAGCTGTCAGAGATAAGGATGTGGTCACGGAGTGATGGTCACGTTGACCAGGAGCTAAGCTCAGGAGGGCTAGCGTATGAAAGGAGCCATTGGGAATCGAAGAATCGCGAGTCCGGAGGACTTGTGAATTTTGACATCGCAAATGCCGAAATCGCGATGAGTGAAATCCCGATGGGAACTGAACCCTTGGATCAAATATTGATCGGAGGGTTGTTGTTCTTTCTTACATTAACAGTTCAGTTATGAATCCGTTAAGAGAAATGGACTGATTATGACAAATCAGTTAGCGTTTCAGTTTCCAAGACAGATGTCCTTGTATTACCTATTGGAAGAGGAAGTGGAATTGTCAAGGAAGCATGTATAAAATAAAATGAGTGAGACTGAATTCGGGTGGTCGTTCTGAAGGAAAAATTGGTAAACAGTAAGAAAAAGAAAGAGAGCAGAGGCATAGCAAGAAATGAAGCAAATGCACAGAGCGAGATGAAATGTAGAGTAGAAGGACAGACAGAACAGAAGCAGAGCAGAATGACAGAAGAAAGTGATGCAGAGATGACCTGTTGAGGAAGAAGAATTGCAGAACAATTTGTTGAAGATCAGATTTACAGAAAAGAGTAAAAATGGTAAGAAGTGATGTATCTTCATAAGTTGTCTGTGTATTCATTATTTAATATGCTAGGGAGTTTGGGAGGTGCTCGGGAGGACTGTTGTCCTCAGAGGTTCAAGTGGAAGCTTGAACACAGGAAGTTGTTACTTCCATCTGGTTGCAACCAGAGAAACTAGGGTGGCAGGGTGGTGCTAGGGAGAACAGGTGTTCTCTGTTATACAGGTTGGAGCCTGTGTAACTGGAAGTTGGTGCTTCCATCCAGTTGGTGTTGGAGATTTCAGGAAGTTGGTGCTTCCATCCAGTTGGTGCTAGAACATTCAGGGAGTTGGTGCTTCCTTCTAGTGGGTGCTAGAGAAACCAGAGAGTTGGTGCTCTCAAGCAAGTTGCAGCTTGTAAAACAGAGGTAGCAGCCTCACACTGAGTTGGTGCTCAATTGTAAATGATGCACAGAACTGAAAAAGACTACCTATCATTTCGAAGAAGAAGAGGTTTTCTCCCTTTATGGGTTTCCTCGTGAAAATTTGTCTCTGTGTGTACTTTATGTGTGACTGATGGTCTTTACCTTTATTGTCCATATGCTGTATATTGTTGATGACCACATGAAGAGAGATTAGCAATGTTTAATAAGTATAAAATTGTTTAAGCTCACATACAACTGATTCACGCCCCCCCCCCCTCTCAGTTGTTTTAGTATTTCCAACAGATTTGACCCCTGATTTCCTCACATTCTTCAAACTACCGTATTCACCTCTAGGGTGATTCCTCATTGACTATGAATGACATAATTAGTACTTTTTTGATTTGGGCATTTTTTTTTATATGGTTAAATTCTGCTAATCTCATGTTAATCTGGTTAACTAGAGAGATATTGCCAGCATAGTAATATCAGAAAAACACATTCACCCACATTTTAAGTTTCCTTGTATGTATGTTTAGCAATGCTTCAGCTCCTTAAGCAATGTCAAGTTGGTATAGAATCCATGTTTTGTGAAATTTTTTCTATCTTGGACTGTTGACTTGTAGTCTGTAGTGTTTACCAGGTGGGTTTTGTTCGTTGTTGTTAGTTCTCAATCACCGTGATGGTCTATAGTTAGAATCTCATCTAAGTACTTGATTTTCGCTGAATAATTTATGACTGTGCTATCATGTAACCCTATTCCTTTTATGCCTACCGTCATCAGCTAATTTAGATGCCAAAAGATTCCGAGTATGCATGCTCGATATCAAACATCTTAGCTTAAGTTGCATTACCCATGTCAAGCACATATTCATTACTGGTTTGATTGACATCCTGACATTGAAAAAACTACTTTGGCAGCGTTGTTGATTATCTTATTAAACTCCAACCCTTCGTTGATGAACCTCAGCCAACCAACAGACTAACAGTATTAAAAACACTTATTTATTTCATGAAATTTGCCCAAGGTTTCATCAAATTGTTTGTTGTTTAAAGGAAAAATCTGTACATAACCTTTCGGGGTCTTCGACTTCAGAGTGGAGACTTATTCTATTTCTATTTGCGCAGCCACCTCTTACCCTACGACAGCCACCTCATGCATGTATGAATGGCTTGACCATCGCAAGAATCCAATTCACCAGAACACCAACTATCACCCACACATTAAGTGGCGATTTTTTTTATTTCTGACAACTCTAATATTTCTGGCAACGATAATTATTGACTAGTTAGCGTTGATATAAGCATTTAATTACGTTGAATAGAGTAGAGGTGACTTTCTTTAACCCCTTATGGCATTCATTTATGCCTTGAACGATTCTCCCTTGACAACAACCTTCATTTACCCATTTACTGTCTTCACCTATTAATGGACCAATAAGTAATTAATAATTACTGTCTTCATATGCTAGTAAAAAGTAGCTGAAAAAGGAATGCCTCTTTTTTAATATTAAATTTAGAAATGAAAGGAATTTAATTACTAATTACTGTCTTCATATGCTATAAAAAGTAGTTGAAAAAGGAATGCCTCTTTATTAAAATTAAATTTAGAAATGAAGAGAATTTAATTACTAATTGTTGTCTTCAGTTGCTCATTATAAAAAGTATTTGAAAAGGAATTCCTTTTTATTATTATTTAATTTAGAGATGAAGAGGAATGTTTATGGATATTTCATTCAATTGAAAAAGGATGACATTATGTGGTTGATAAGTGTTTAGCTTGTACTATAATGTTATTAAGTTTCCCTAATTTTTCTTTTATGTTGATTTTTATAAGCTTTCCCTTGTAAAAGAGATATGGAAACGAATTCCTTAAGTTTACTGTACACTTAGGTGTGCTTGGGTTATAAGGGAGTGGTAAGGCAAGGCATTCAAATCTCTTGTAGCTTATATATGCATTGTTGATGGTTTAGTTTTCACTTCTTGCACAAGTGGATTGTATGTCATGAATGATAGTCATTGATGACTGGGTTTCTTAGGCATCAGGATTTATGTAGTAGATGGTGGCTCTAAAAAAAAATTTGTTTGTTCATCTAGTTTATTTTTGGTTGATGGCCATAAACTTATTTATTTCTTGCACACCTGAAAATGAAGGTTTTGTGTGTCGTATTGCATAATGTTAGATTTTACTTCTTGCACGCACGGAATTGTCAATATAATGTATGGTAGATGGTTATTTACTTATTGCGTCATCAAATTTATTGTAACAATTTCAAGTGTAAGAGTGTTTAATGTGTGACCTTACATATATATAATAGTTTTCATTTGAGCATAATAGAGTGTTTCAATGTCTCCCTTATGCAAAATACTTTAAAGGGCCGACTTAAATATCCTTGAAAGATTTATAGAATTGATTAATGTGGAGTGAAGCATCTTGGATGATCTTGATGTTGTCTTTTAGCTCGTCGGCTTGGAATTATACTTTTGGGGTGGGATGTAGACACCTCCATGTTCCTCAGAACAGTCACTAGCCCTGAGACGTTAAATGGTCAAAATTGATGGGAGCTTGGGCTTGATCGTTGCTTATGTGTCCTCGAGGTCCTAACCATTGTAGGGTAGGATGGGCGGGTAGTCAATATTATTTATGTTGTCGGTTGATTGTCGTTCTTTGCTTCTGAAATCTTGATGTGCGTCTTAGGTCGTTATGTTGTGGTCGCAGTTGCATGTGTCATGTTCGTCATCGTGTAGCGACACATATTTGAATGTATTTATTACCCTTGTACACACGCGCACACAAAAAAAAAAAAAAAATGCACTTGTTATAAGAGGTTTGTAGTCATAACGAGGAGGATTGTTACACCATTACAAGATACAACTAAGTGAAACATGTTATTTACCCAATAAAATTGGATGCAATGAGAACAATGATTTTGTCTAGGAAACAAATTTCACTGATAGAAAACGATAGGGCTATGGTTAAAATCAATGGAGTTGAGCTAAAAAGGAGGAAGAAAACGTTTATCTCAAATTGAAGAAAATTGTTTGAAGAGTGGGATATAGAATAATAAAGGTGTCAAATGGATAAAAAAATGCATATAAAACTCATGCACAAGTTGAGTACACAAAGAGAAAATGGAAAACTACACCAAAAGAAAACAAAATACGACAAAGCCAATTTCAATAGAGAGGATTGGTGTATGGGAGATTGTATTTCCATTGGCCTACTATTATGTAGGATTTCTTATGAATCTTTACCATCTCTTGTGTTAGACTAACATGGAAATCATACCTCTTAGTTTTGGGAAATTTGTGGAGCTTCATTTCGACAAGACTGGAAGGATATTAAGAATTGTTGTGAGGACCTGCCTTCTAGAAAGGTCTTGCGTCTGTCAAGTTTTAGATCCAGAAAGAAACTATCATTGCTTATACCTACTTTGCGTTGCTCCACCTGAGGTATGTTATCATCCATCTGATACTTTATATGGACAATGCTTTCCTATTTTGGTCCAAGACTTGGTGCCTTGTTGGAATGTTGGAAGTATCCATCATATCTAGTCATTTTATTTGAATATCATTATACAATAAATCATAGCTTACAAATTGCCTTGTGATGTTTTCAGGATATTAAAAGATACAAGTTGGGAAATCGAAGATCCTTTCATTATATTATCTAAACCAATTGTTATGAAATGGATAGTGTAAGTGATGTCGAGGAATATATTAATACAAAAGTGGGTGTGTTCAAAGTTGAATACCAAACTCAAACCTCATCTACATCTCAATCATTTTATGCCCTTCTTCATTGTCAGTACAAACCACTCTCTACTATGTTTAGCGAACTCAGAGGTCACGGGATCGAATATCATTAAACCTTCTTATATTCATTTTTTTTTCTTTTACTTGAAACCCAAAGCCCTAACAACATGATAAAACCATGCTCAAAAGTAAAACCAATATCTGTCCTTTGTTTCCAATGTAAATTGCAGAAGAATCATGGGCTAGATAATGGATCGTTATGCCTGGTCTTTCACCTACATTGTCAACAACAATTGACATATTTTTTAATGCATGAAAGAAGTTAAATCACACTATCACACATATTCAAAATCCTCTAAAACCTACGTGCCACTGATAAGGAATCTTCACTCTGTTGGAAAGTGGAACATCACTTGAATTTCTTGTGGAAGAAAGCGTTGTTTGAATGTTCATATCAAGAAGAACACAATTTTTGATTAGTAATAAATATAATGTTTTTGTGGTAGGCATTTCTCAACATTCCATAACTATAGGGTTCAAATTTATGTACATGATATCTTTATATGATAACGTTTGCCTCTTGAATAGTGTACATGTCTTACTCTTGAATAACTTTATAAATTTATGTAATATCTATATTATTTATATTGGATTACTTTATCATGTATAAATGTATGTAATATTCTTGAATCCGATCGTCTTATGCATTTTGTTATATAGTTTATACTAGAGACTTTAGGTTAACATTTAGTGCATAATTCCAACACTTTACTCTAGAGATTAGGTACTGCACAAAATTGTAGAAAAATACAAAATATTATTATACAAGTTCATTTCGATAAAGAGTAGAGAGTCTAGCATGTACATGTACTAGCTACTCACTTGGATTCCTCTAAAAAAATGGTCCATCAGAATATCTACAACATAAGGCCTCAGTGACGTTGGTGTCAAATATTTTTCATTAAACTGTCTCATTTTTTAATTGGTAACCTCTTGCAATAATATAGACCTTATACTAGAGATCACCTTCTAATTAATATGAGAAACATTACGACACTTGCTGTAAAGAATCTCCAGAGTAACCATCTCCAGTAAGAACATGCCAAATGAATAAACATCTACATGTTGATTATAATCCTCTTCATATAATCCCGGAGCCATGAATTATGCTGTAGTAATGATAGTGTGTGCAGTGTGATCATTTGACACAATAGTAGAAAAATCCAAATCCATAATAGTCAGAACACCAGTATTATCATTCATGAATATATTGTTGCAATTCAAATCTCTATGAATTATGAAAGGGTTACTATTACGAAGATAATTCAATCCTTCCAGTATCTGACACACCTAATTCTTCACCGCCTTCATTGCATCATGTCGATGCTTGGAGGTTCCCCTTTTATTATGGAGGTAAACTTAATATTTATTACATACAATACATCAATCAATTAGTTTTTTGGACACGTAGAAAATGTTACGTATGAAAGGAATATTGAAATTATAGGGGTTTGTCCCTCATTGATTCTTAAAGTGGATTTAGTGATTTTTATTACATATAAATACATTATTATTAAGAAATGTTGATTAAAATGCATAGCTTCACCAATAATGTGGATGACCTATCCATAACCAATTAGTATACTAAGTAATGTTGAGAAAATTAAAACTTCATGAAGAACAAGGATGTCTTTTAAAAATAATTAAGTTAATTTTAATTAATAGAAACATTTATTTAGAGATATTCATGGAGGGAAGATATATGGTGCTTTAGGGGCTTCATGTAATGTCTTGCCTATTGATGGTAGTAGACACACTTTTTAAGTGGGGACAAAGGGTTAAGATAAGAGGTTGCAATGCCAAATGTTGTTTGTCTGTTCAATGGAAGGAGTGGTGAATTGTTCCATGTTGCCTTTATACAAGTTGAGATGCCTTGGGCACATGAGCCAAACAACATAAATATAGTGAACCAACTTCAAATACAATCATTTTAATTACAATATCTTTATAATCCCAATTAACAACATTAATATTAAACCTCCCTCAAATTTCAACATTCCCATTCACCCGCTTAGAGGTATGCTAATTATTTGAATCTACAACTTGCAAAAAAAATTGTCTTCTCAATTTGAGGATTATAAGAATTCACAGTAAATTGTTTTCATATGCATTTTTTTATTGATATCAATGTAATACTGAATTTTAGAACACAGAGTCACATTAGTTACCATTGTATATAAATCATGAATGAAATCACATCACACTATTAGATATTTTATTGTTATTTGTTCTTTTTTCCTATGCATTTTTTATTGATATCAATGTAATACGAAATTTTAGAACACAGAGTCAGATTGATTACCTTTGTTTATAAAGCGTGAATGGAATCACATCACACTATTAGATAATATTTTTCATATGCATTTTTTTTTATTGATATCATTGTAATACCGAATTTTAGAACAAAGAGTCACATTAATTACCTTTGTATATAAAGCATGAATGGAATCACATCACACTATTAGATATTTTATTGTTATTTTTTTTTCCTATTTATTAGTCCCTATCGTAGGCATAGAGGGACTATAGCGATCGATACATCATTGAATTCATATTAGTTTTTCCTTTGACGACAAATATTTCCATATTATCTATTGTTGGAACATGGAAACTGAAAACATCGATTTTTATATAGAGAAAAGTACCATATTTGTCATGATTTGATTGGACAATGGATTGGAGGTCTTATTGTCGAATTTTCTATTCCCAATGTTATATATGTTGGCATATCCAAAGTATTTGATCGTATATTGTCTTTTTCAATCATATCTTTTGTTATGCATTCGTCGAAGGTGGATTAATGCTAGCATTAATTCTAATGTTTGGTTTAACATTTTATGCTAGGTAAATTTATGGCAATGTTTGATATGATGGGATATCGAAATTTTGGCCTTCCAATACATTCTGTGGTGTTCGAACTATTGTTACAAAACATATAATAATTTTTTTGGGATACGTCAAAGACCTGCCACATTGCATTTATTTCTTAAATGTTTACAGAGCATTTCTGATAGACTTAAATGTTTACCTAGCAGTCTTGGTAGTGTTGAATGCTTACTTAACAGGCTTGCTACAATACATTTTCTTTCATTTTTTAAATTAATATGCTTTAGCAGCATTGCTAGTTCACTGGTTCGTGCTTTTTTTGCATCTTCACTAATTTCTTATTTGCATGTTGTTGTTGGTCTTGCTTGCCTTTTTTCTTTTTGTGGTCTTTTAGTTTTTTTAAAAGCTTCAGCATAGTGCACAAGCGTGTCACCCACAGAGGCCTTCATGTCACGTCCCTCTTTAATATTGTGCATATCCTAGATGTCAGATTTTGAGAAACTTCTCGGATATGGGAATTTTAATACGTGCTATTAGTCACTATTCGACGTACATATTCAAAAAGATTGGAATTAATAAAAAAAAATATTGAGAACATTTGTCATTAAAATGAATTAACACAAAATCTATGGAAGATCATCCAACGTTGCTTTTAAATACGTATTGCCATTTCTCTCTATCATCAAACAGTTTCTCTTTAGGGTGCCTTCATTATAATTTTCCTGGTCATGGACATGTAAGACAACTTAGAGATGCGATTGAGGCCCAGATGATAGAAGAGACACTGCTTTTATGTGACGTAAGCTTTGAGTAAAAAAAAAAACTCTGTTATACAAGAGAAACTCAATGAGGAGGAAAAAAAAAGAAATAAGTATGCTCTGGTTGGTGTCATACCTATGTTCAATGCTTTGGTTGGTTGAAAAGGTTGCCTGGAGATTTGTTTGTTGAACTTCTTTTTTTTCTTGCTAGGAGTTGTAATGGATTTTCAGGTCACGTGAAAAATATTTCTTCGTTGAAGTATATAGCTTCTTCCAACAACACAAATTTGGCAAGTGTATCAAATTCTGCAAATCCCACAAGAATTTTTCTTCCTCGTGGCCGATGCATTTATAGTGGCTTGAAAAATGGCCTGTCATGTTTGTAAATGATGTGAAATATTACTCTATTTGTGAATGTAACCAGAGGCAGGTAGCTAAAACTGTATGGGTGGATAAAACAACATATTATCACTACACAAGTTTCTACTTCAAAGTTTGATGAGGAACATGTGGGTCTAGTAACCTACTTTACAAAAAATGATGTTCTTTGTCAAACTTTGTTCGGTTTCCTCTATATGTAGTTGCAGACTCCACATATTTGGCATTACCTCCAAACATCCTAGACCTTTCTGTGGGCCGCCATACCTACTACCGCTATGAGGAAAGATATATTTTGATGCGATCTGGAACATTTGATACATTTTCTAGACCTATGCTAATGCATTCTGCAGCATTTGATACATTTGGCAGACCTGTGCTGCCTGAAGAAGTTATGTACCTCAACAGATTTTCATTTTGTAGTTGGTTTTGATGTTTCTTCCAATTTACTGCAATAAAGCAAAGAAGTTCAACATACAAATCTTCAAGCATGATTTTCAACCAAACAGATGATCGAATACAGGGAGAATACTAGTCACAACATAGTTGAATTTGTTTTCCCATGCCATAGCTATTGTGATATAAAATGACTCCGTCCACTCTGAAATCGGGTTGGATCGCATTTCTAAGTTGTCTCATATGTCAAGGGTTAGGAACATTGAAAGGAAAGAACCTTAAACCTCAAGTTTTCGATGACAGAGAGAAATTAATACTTGACAAAGAATGGAATGTTGAATAAATAGCCATTGCAAGCAGGCCATATCTGGAAGAGACAGGCTATTCAAAAAACTGGGATAGATGTAGTTGGCAACACCGATTAAGTACACAACATGAAATTGATATTCAACTCATTTTTTACAAATAAAGGGTTTGAACGTCAATAAAAATTTCAAGAAGCTTCATCAATGTACATATTTTTTATTGCTCGACGACAGGCCAAATTGCAATTTTTGTGGCAACTAGCCTCAACTGTATTTTTTAACCCATCTTATTTGAATATAGAATAATTTTGGTTTATTTTTTAATAGTATTTTCCAATCTCTGGTATTTGTTTTAATTTTATTTTGTACCTTCTTCCCGTGTGTCGTTAAACATGGACGACACACTACTTCAATTTAAATAAAGTCTAGTCTTTTCATTTCTTACATTTTACATTTAAGAATTATTTTCATAAGCCATACTTATGTGGCATCGGTCCTATATTTAAAGAAAGAAATTGGAGCAGCAGTCGTGCTTCGATTATTTGGGTTCTGTAAATAGAATGAATTAATGAGTTACAACAAGGTGGCTCAAGTGTTCACGCAATGTTGTTGTTCAGTATGTTGTATATATTACATCTTCTTCTATTTGATAATATCCATGCATATATACTAATATCAGTAATATTGGAATAAAATACAAAAAAACTTCCTCCTCGGCAAATCTTAGAAGATTATGTTTAGGTCTGCGGTATTAATGACCTATGTTCCTTGTTTTGTCATATACATCTTGCAGTGAAAGAGCTTCCTCGATCTGCAATTTATGATTTAACCACTCATAAATCGACAGACGTTAAAAAATATTTGCATTAATAAAGGAAAAACTGAAGCTGTCTTAATTACTTAAATCACACCAAATTTTTCTTACATTTAATTTAATTTAGATATTGATGTTTATGGAGAGTCAGAATTTTCTCATGTCATTGCAAGGAATACAAATTGAATAGTTGATAAGGAGTTTATTTCGTTGAATACAAAATGCAAATTCATGTTTCTTTTTACGCTATATACATCTTGCACTCAAAGTTTTCATGGTTTCAATGAAACTTGTGAACCGAAGAGAATCCTGCAAATTGGAAGACCATTTGCATTTGAAATAGAAACAATCCATTAATATATATTAGTATGAATACTATTCAGATAAATATGAAAACTTTCTCCATTAATACATATTAGTATGAATACTATTGAAATAGATATCAAACCTTTCTTTGGCCAATACTTAGCTAGTTATGTGGCCACCAGCCCCTGTGTTTGCGGTACCCAACACCTATGTCCCCTATTCTGTCATATACATATTGTAGCCAAAGAACTTTAGTGATCTGCAGTTTATGATTTTACGAGTGAGAAACCAACAGGGGTTCGAAAACATTGCTATTAATAAAAAAAAAAAATAAAAAAAATAAAAAGGTTTTTCGACTGTCAGATACTTATCCCTTTTCCCCTTTTTCTTTTCCCGTCCATTGTGGATTTTTGGTTTTATACTTATTCGTCTTTCTATGATGGGTAGTTTTAGGGTTGGCGGGTTGACATATCTTCATCTCCATTTGTATCTTCAGATGATGAATCTGACTGACAACTGTTCCTTTCCATATCTAGGCAGTTTTATGGCCGCATTTTCTGGGTTGGAACATATGAACTGACCTTTTCTTCTTCATGCTCGTTATCTCTTTCTGGATATATACTTAGTCTCCTTTCCATGGTATCTGGTTCCATAATTTGTGGGCTGACATGTCTTCATATCCATCTATATCCTCACACGACGGATCCATCTGACCATTGTTCCTTTCCATACTTAGCCAATTTTATGGCCACCGCTGCGGGGTCGATGCTTATGAACCTGATTGTTTATCGTTCTATTATATACATCTTCCACTCAAAACATATGTGATCTACAATTCCATCGTAGGTTCCTCATATACATTAATTTTGTTCAAAGTATATGTTCCTACCTTCCATCCCCAACAACTTCACATCCTCCTTGATATACATAAATAATGCTCTTACTAGTGACATCTGGACACAGTGGCACGAAATATACTTCTGTGATTTGCAATTTATGCCTTCATTGGTGAGAACTCAGCAGGGGTTTGAAAGCGTTTGCATTAATAATCAAACACTAGATGTTCTTTTGCGACATACTTAGTCCTTTTTCCCTTGCCTTCTTCCTATGTATTATCTCTTTCTAGTTATATACTTAGTCGTGTTTCTATGATCACGTGTTCCAACATTCGCGAGTTGACATATCTTCATCTCCATCTATATCCTCACATGGAGAATTGCACCGCCCACTGTTCATTTTCATACTTACTAAATTTTATGCCCGCGGTTACCGAGTTGTCACAATTGAAATCTTCTTCTTTTTGTTCCTTGATATGCATGTTCCACTCAAAATTTCCATGATCTACAATTCCACTACAGACTCCTCCATCCTTTTTCCCTTTTTTTCTTCATGTGTATTATGGGACTATAAATTATGGACATGATATTTTAGAGAGCATGTACGGATTGTGTACGCATACCTAGCCACATTCTAGATTGCGGGTTCTTGAGTGGGCAGGGTCAAAATTGGGCCTCCATTGTTTTGTGCACTACAAATAACAGTAAGAATTTTGTGATATACAAATTGACAAGAGGACCTGCGGACTGGCTGACTCAAAATTGCACTTCTATTGGATTCTGACATCGTCTGTTGTTCCGTGTTACATATTATGCATTCAAATGTTTGGAGTGATACAGATTAATCACATGACAAGATATTATTTCACATTTTTTACTCATGGCAGGGTACAAACTTCAAGGAGAAGTTGACTAATTGACCACTATTACTTTCCATACTTTTCCAATCTTAAGGGTGTGTTTGTTGGGTTGGCGGTTTCGAACTCTGCTTCTTCTTGTTCCATGATGTACATCTTGCACTCAAAAATTATGTGATCTACAATTCTACGCAGATTCCTCGAACTCGCAAGTTTCACTCTACCATGGTTCACAAATGTTTCAGAGTATCTCTCCATATCTTCCATCCCCACTAACTTCTTGTCCTTCCTAATATACATTGGTTATGCTCTTACTAGTGACAACTGCACACACTGATACGAAATAGTTAGCATCCATCCCTCTGCAATATAGAAATTGAATACCGGGTTCCGACATCGTCCCCTCTTCCGTGTTACAGATTATGCATTCGAATTTTTCGAACGATACAATTTGAACGTTGGGACTTCGCCTCTTTTGGGGAGACCTTATGACCCTATCTTGGATCCTCCTATTCATGGTTCATGGTTTCCTTCCTAATATACATGAACAATACACTTACTAGTGACAATTGGACATAGTTGCACGAAAGATACTTCCATGATCTACAATTTATGCGTTAGCTGGTGAGATCTTAGTCGGGTTTCTAAAGAATTTGAATTAATAATCAAACACTAGATGTTCTTCTACAAGATACTTAGTCCTTTTTCCATTCTCTTCTTCCTGTCTATTATCGCTTTCCAGTTATATACTTAGTCTTGTTTCTATGATCACGGTTTCCAACGTTGGCAGGTTGACAAATCTTCATCTCCATCTATATCCTCACATGGAAAATTGGACTGCTCGCTATTCCTTTTCATACTTAGTGAATTTTATGCCCGCGGTTGCCCAGTTGGTGCAATCACACTCTGCTGCTTTTTGGTCTGTGATATACATCTTCCACTCAAAAATTTTGTGATCTACAATTCCACTGCGGATGGCTCCGTTCTTTTTCCATTTTTTTCTTCCCGTGTATTATGGGACTATAAAGTATGGAGATGATATTTTATAGAGCATGCATGGATAGCTCATTCCATACCTACCTACATTTTGGACTGCGAGTTCTCATGCGGGTGGGATCAAAATTGGGCCTCCATTGTTCTGTGCCCTACAGATAGCAGTAAAAATTTTGCGATATACAAATTGACAAGAGGACCTGTGGACTGGCTGACTCAACATTGCAGTTCTATTGTTTTGTTCCCTC
>JZKD02S2354099.1:383000-405155 GCA_000966675.3 Picea glauca | reverse complement strand
GCGAGTTGTACCCGTCATGGATGCATTTTTTCCAAGCCCTTTTGTTGCCTCATATTTCTTTTATTACTTTTCTTTCTTTTTTACTTCAAGGTCTGACGAGAGGACACTGCCTTGGTTTGGTGGCCAGAGATGATAGCGTTACCCACTGGTATCTTTGCAGAAATGAGAAGGCTGGCTCATGATGAGACCCCCTTTTTTTGTTCCCTCCAATCAATGCCCCCAGTTCTATGATATACAAATTGACAAACGAAGTCCAGGGCTGGTGGGGTGGAGATTGCCATTGTTTACGGATGGTAATTCCTATCAAGTATCTAAAAGTATCTAAAAAATTATTTTCAATACTAAATTAGCTCTTAGTGGTGACAACTAGACACAGAGGTGAGAAACAATTGGAATCACACCCTCCGCAATATACAAATTGACTACTCGATTCTGACATTACCTTCTCTTTCGTGTTACAGATTATGCATTCAAATGTTCAGAGTGATACAATTTGAACTTCGCGACCTTGCATTTTCTATAGAGACCTTTTCGACTTGTTTTGGATCCTCCTGTTGCTGGGTTCACGAAATGTCCAACTCTTGGATACTATTTCGTGTTACAAATTATACATTCAAATGTTTCAAAGTATCTGTGGCTTCCTTCTATCCTCACTAACTTCCTCTTGTTCCTAATATACATTGGTTGTGTTGTTATTATTGATAAATGAACACAATGGTATGAAACAGTTGGCATCTGACCCTCCGCAATATACAAGGTCACTACCGGGTTCACATGTTGTACTCAAAATTTCTTTGATCTACAATTCCACCACGGACTCCTTGGTCCTTTTTCCCTTTTCTTCTTCTCATGTATTATGGCTCTTCGGTTATATACTTAGTTTCCTTTCTATGCTCATGGGTTCTAGCATTGATGGGCTTGCATTTCTTTATCTCCATCTATATAATCAAATGACGAATCCGACCGACTGTTGTTGGTTTCCATACTTGGCCAATTTTAAGGCCGTAGTTTCCAGGTTGGCATTTTCGAACTCTACTTCTTGCTCCATGATGTACATCTTGCACTAAAACATTCCATGATATACAATTCTACCATGGACTTCTCGAACTCGCAAACTTCACTCTACCATGGTTCACAAATGTTTCAGAGTATCTGTCGCCGTCTTCAATCCCCACTAACTTCTTGTCCTTCCTAATATAATTTGGTTATGCTCTTACTAGTAGGTCTTACTAGTGAAAACCGCACACAGTGATACGAAAAAGTTCACATCTAGCCCTCCGTATTATAGAAATTGACTACCGGGTTCCGACATCATCCCCTCTTCTGTGTTACAGATTATGCATTCAAATGTTCCAAACGATACAATTTGAACTTTGGGACTTCTCCTCTTTTGGGGAGACCTTGTGACCCTATTTTGGATCCTCCTGTTCACGGTTCATGGTTTCCTTCCTAATATACATGAACAATACTCTTACTAGTGACAATTGGACACAGTTGCATGAAAGACACTTCCATGATCTACAATTTATGCCTTAGCTGGTGAGATCTTAGTAGGGGTTCAAAAGAATTTGCATTAATAATCAAACACTAGATGTTCTTCTACAGGATACTTAGTCCTTTTTCCATTCTCTTCTTCCCGTCTATTATCGCTTTCTAGTTATATACTTAGTCGTGTTTTTGTGATCACGGTTTCCAACGTTGCTAGGTTGAAAAATATTCATCTCCATCTATATCCTCACATGGTGAATTGGACTGCCCACTATTCCTTTTCACACTTAGTGAATTTTATGCCCACGGTTGCCCAGTTGGCGCAATCAAACTCTGCTGCTTTTTGTTCCATGATATACATCTTCCACTCAAAAAATTTGTGATCTACAATTCCACTACAGATGGCTCCATGCTTTTTCCATTTTTTTCTTCCCGTGTATTATGGGACTATAAAGTGTGGACATGATATTTTATAGAGCATGTATGGATAGCACATTCCATACCTAGCTACATTTTGGACTGCAGGTTCTCATGCAGGTGGGATCAAAAATGGGCCTCCATTATTCTGTGCCCTACAAATAGCAGTAAGAATTTTGCGATATACAAATTGATAAGAGGACCTATGGATTGGCTGACTCAACATTGCACTTCTATTGTTCTGTTCCCTCCAAACAATGCTCCCAGTTCTACGATATACAAATTGACAGACGGAGTCCAGGGCTGGCGGGGTGGAGATTTCCATTGTTTATGGATGGTAATTCCTATCAAGTATCTAAAAGTATCTAAAAAATTATTTTCAATACTAAATTAGCTCTTAGTGGTGAGAACTGGACACAGAGGTGAGAAACAATTGGAATCACACCCTCCACAATATACACATTGACTACTGGATTCCGACATCGCCCGCTCTTTCATGTTACAGATTATGCATTCAAATGTTCAGAGTGATTCAATTTGAACTTCGTGACCTTGCATTTTCTGTAGAGACCTTTTCAGCCTGTTTTGGATCCTCCTGTTTCCAGGTTCATGAAATGTCCAACTCTTGGATACTATTTCGTGTTACAAATTATACATTCAAATGTTTCAAAGTATCTGTGGCTTCCTTCCATCCTCACTAACTTCCTCTCGTTCCTAATATACATTGGTTGTGTTGTTATTATTGATAACTGAACACAATGGTATGAAACAGTTGGCATCTGACCCTCCACAATATACAAAGTCACTACTAAGTTCACATGTTGTACTCAAAATTTCTGTGATCTACAATTCCACCGCGGACTCCTTGGTCCTTTTTCCCTTTTCTTCTTCCTGTGTATTATGGCTCTCCGGTTATATACTTAGTCTCCTTTCTATGCTCATGGGTTCCAGCATGGGTGGGATTTCATTTCATTATCTCCATCTATATAATCAAATGACGAATCTGACCGATCGTTGTTGGTTTCCATACTTAGCCAATTTTAAGGCCGCAGTTGCCAGGTTGGTGGTTTTGAACTCTGCTTCTTGCTCCATGATGTACATCTTGCACTCAAAAATTCCATGATATAAATTTATACCATGGACTTCTTGAACTCGCAAACTTCACTCTACCATGGTTCACAAATGTTTCAGAGTATCTGTCGCTGTCTTCCATCCCCACTAACTTCTTGTCCTTCCTAATATAAATTGGTTATGCTCTTACTAGTAGGTCTTACTAGTGAAAACTGGACACACTGATATGAAAAAGTTCACATCTAGCCCTCCGTAGTATAGAAATTGACTACCAGGTTCTGAAATCGTCCCCTCTTCCTTGTTACAGATTATGCATTCAAATGTTTCGAACAATACAATTTGACTGTCGAGACCTGGCGTCTTCTGGGGAGACCTTGTGACCCTATTTTGGATCCTCCTGTTCACGGGTTCATGAAATCTCCAATTCTTAGTCATTGTTTTGAGTTGACGCATTTGAATTTTTCTTCTTCTTATTCTGTTATATACATATTGCACTCAAAATTTCCATGATTTACAATTCGACCATGGACTCCTTGGTACTTTTTCCCTTTTCTTCTTCCCTTGTTTTATCGCTTTGTGTTTATATACTTAGTTGTATTTCTATGATTGCAAGTTCCAGCGTTGGCAGGTTGACATATATTTATCTCCATCTATATAATCACATGATGAATCTGACCGACCGATGTTACTTTCCATAGTCATCCAATGTTATGGGCACGGTTATCGGGCTGGCGGTTTCGAACTCTGCCTCTTCTTGTTGCATGCTATACATCTTGCACTCAAAAAATTCGTGATCTACAATTCCAATGCAGACAAGTATGGACTATAAAGTAACATGATATTTTATATAACATGTATAGATTGGGCATTCCATACCTAGCAACATTTTGGATCGCGGGTTCTTGGACGGACAGGCTCAAAATTAGGCCTCCATTGTTCTGTGCCCTACAAATAACACCCAAAATTTCGCGATATACAAATTGAGAAGTGGACCTGCGGAGTGGTTGACTCAACATTCCACTTATATTGTTTCGTTTCCTCCAAACAACGCTCCCAGTTCCACAATATACAAATTGACACACGGAGTGCAAGGCTGGCGGGGTGGAGATTGCCATTCTTTACAGATGCTAATCCCTATGAAGTATATAACAGTATGTAAAAAATTATTTTTAATACTAAATTATCTCTTAGTAGTGACAACTGGACATAGAGGTACGAAATAGTTGGCATCACACCCTCTGCAATATTCAAATTGACTAGCGGATTCTGACATCGTCTGCTCTTCCATGTTACAGATTATGCATTCAAATGTTTGGAGTGATACAATTTGAATGTTGGGGACTCACATCTTCTGCACACACCTTGTTAGCCTGTTTTGGATCCTCCTATTGTTGATTTCACGAAATGTGAAACTCTTGGATACTGTTTTGGGTTGGCACCAAGCTTCGTTGTACCACAGTTCACAAATGTTTCAAAGTATTTGTTGATGCCTTGCATCCTCACTAACTTCTTCTCGTTCCTAATATAGATTGTTTGTGCTCTAACTAGTGACAAATAAACACAATGGTATGAAATAGTTGGCATCCGACCCTCCGCAATATACAAATTGACTACCGAGTTCACATCTTGTACTCAAAATTTTCATGATTTACAATTCCACGGTGGACTCCCTAGTCCTTTTTCCTTTTTCTTCTTTCGATGTATTATGGCTCTCTAGTTATATACTTAGTCTCCTTTCTATGATCACGGGTTCCAACATTGGCAGGCTGACATCTTTATCTCCATCTATATAATCACATGACGAATCTGATTGACTGCTATTGCTTTCCATACTTGGCCAATTTTATAGCCGCGGTTGTCGAGTTGGAAATTTTGAACTCTGCTTATTCTTGTTTTGTGATGTACATATTGCACTCAAAAATTCCATGATCTACAATTCTACCATGGGCTGCTGGAACTCACAAGCTTCACTCTACCATGGTTCACAAATGTCCTTCCTAATATACATTGATTATTCTCTTACTAGTGACTCTTACAAGTGACAACTACACACACTAATACGAAATAGTTCGCATCCAACGCTTCGCAATATAGAAATTAACTACTGGGTTTCGACATCGTCCCCTCTTATGTGTTACAAATTATGCATTCAAATGGCAACTTCCAGCATTGGTGGGTTAACATATATTTATCTCTATCTATATAATCAGACGACGACTTCAACCGACCGCAGTTTCTTTCCATACTTAGCCAATTTTATGGCCACGATTGTCGGGTTGGCGGTTTCAAAATCTGCTTCTTGTTGCATCATGTACATGTTACACTCAAAATTTTTGTGATTTACAATTCCAGCACTGGGCTATCCTACCATACCCTCTTTTTTGTTACACGTATTGCACTCAAAAAAAAATTGAGACATACAATTTGATCCTCCCGCCCTCACCTTCAATGGTTGTACCTTGTAACCCTATTTTGAAGCTGTTTTTCCCGTGTCTGCAACCTCCATACTTTCTTACTATACAATTAGAAACCTTTCATGCTAACAACTGACCATCAAGGAACCATCAACACTATCATTAATGGGAAAAACACTCGAGGAGATCTCCCATTATTACGCATTGAACCAAGATGTCTGAAGAGTTATTTTGTCACTTCTGATTGTTCATTTCGAACACGCATCGTCGTGTTGGCCCGCTCAAGAAATCTACAATGCTTAATCAGTCATTGCAATATCCACCATGTTCACATTTCTATGTATGCAATTACTAGTGTTTAATGTTAACAACGCATCATGCAACAACCCTCCAAATTGTCATTAATGAATGAAAGTCTCGAGGACATCTCCCATTCACACACTTTGGACCAATATTTACACAGGGTTATATTATCCCTTCCAAATTATCATTTCATTCATCGTCTGGAACAAACAAACGTTCTTGTAGACTTATGGAAGAAGGTCGACAACAATTTTGTGGAGATACAGTAAATATGTTCAGACATCAGGATCGAAACTTTGAGTGGTCAAGGGCATACTTTTACTATTCATCCCATTCCATCCAGAACAAAGTGATTTGGACATCTAGAATCACTCGTTCTGGCTATGTCCCTAAGGTTTTTGACTGTAAGGAGGTGGTCTCTTGGTGTGCCAAAAAATATATTCCAAGCCAAAGAATTATTCCACTGCACGACCATTCTCATGTTTCTTTGTCACCTCAGGTCTTCCAGGAGATGTTAAAGTTTTCGGAGCCAACATTGACGTTCAGAGAACAAGACTGCAAGAAGTTTCTAGAAAAACATGATAACGGGTTGGACATCTTAGCCGATTTCCTCTAAGACCCAATAACAATTCTTGAAGATATCACAAAGTTGCAGGTAATTTCCTTTAGAAATCCATTCTAGGAAATTGCTTGGTTGTTTACAAGAATAACGGGATAGGCATCCACGACAACCATTTCCCATATAATTATTTATATTTTGTATTTCATAGTCAAGGAACAATACATTTTCGATTGGGGGAAGCTAATTTCCATTGAGCTTTGTTCCCAGTTGTCACGATTCAAAGAATCGAATAAATTTTATATGTCATCCTACTTGATTTTCACAATAGTTCATTGATGCTCATTTCCAAAACTTTCTCTTTCCAATAAAATAAACTTTGGATTCGACCCAGTAACATTCTAGTATGAGGCCTTGTGGAGGCACAAGGCCTCCCATTGTTTTTATGAATTTTTTAATCTCTTTGTCTCAGTTTTCAAAGATTTATTGTTAGGCAAGGATGCTCTGCGGATGTCTGGCCAGGCAAACAAGTTTTTTAACAGGAAGGGAACACTTAAACAAAAGGAAAATCACAGTTTCCTCATGGCATTTGGATCTAAGGAAAATCATGTTTTCCTTCCATGCCACATCACAGACAAGATGTTTGTTGTAGAAATAAAAAGGCAATACAACCACTGGTTTCACTTTTTCCATGATAAGAAAAAAAACTAGTTCATTCCTCTGCCCTAGAAAGTCGGATACTTCATGTGTAGAAACATCAAAAAGATTGACAACTTTGTCGCCCATTTCAAGAAATTTAACCTAAATTATGATGAAATACTAAAAGGGTTCGAACCTAATGGGATTTTTTGAGAACATTTACTGGCAATTGGCTTTAACAAATCTTTTATCCATGGATACCTGACCAAAGACATGCACAATGTCCACAACAATCCTTCTTTTTTCTATTGCAATGCAGAGACATTGCAAAGCGTGACTGAATTGTATTGAAAACATGGAAAAGTATCCAGTGAGAAGAGTACCCAGTCTCTTGCCAACACTCCCAAGAACACGACATCACAGAGCATTGCTTCGACGTCCCACCCTAGTATTAAAGCAACCCATAAATCTTCCAACAAAGGAGGAGACAAGAACCCTCCTCGCACAAAAATTTATAGTTTTCACAAATTTCCAGTGATGAAGAAGAGAAAAAATAATGTAGGGCAGGAGGAGGAACCTGAAATTGAAAGTGAACAACTGCAACTTGAATTTGAAACTGATCACATGCGGAAATTTGTGTCGTCCACGATGTAAATATTTGAGACCGAATTTTTTTACGAAGATGAATCCTTCATATTCCAGAGCCCTCTTTTTGATAGCCAATCTAAAAGTATGGTCATTGAAAAGACAGATGTAACAAATAGGAAAGGAAAATCTCGCACAAAAATTAACTTTAGGAAAATGTGGTCATCCCAAATCTCCTCATTTCACCAAGTAACCAGTGAAATTCTAAAGGATTGCATTGGAGGAAGTGATATGAAAAATGACAGACTGAAATACCGCCTCAACGAATTTGAGCGGGCTTTCATTGCAACTCCAGAATTTGCTAGTCCTTTAGAAAAAATTGTGCCTGCTACCACTACAACCAAGATTAAAGTATCCTCTAACCTCCTTGCATTCTCTAGAGCCCTTATAGAGAATAACATAAACAAAAGAATGCAGCTAGTTACTGAAGCTTGGGAAACATCACAAAATTTAGTTTCCTTCAGAAAAAAGGCAAATGATTTCCTGGAACATTTGGAGGCAAATTTTAAAAATGATCAATGTTTCTGTGAAGAGGTGCTGACCCATTTTTCCAACTATGTCATCAACACATTGGAACTGAAAATAAGACAAGAGAAACTCCCCTCCCCAAAGCGGGCCAAAAAAGTAAAAAGCGTGTTGGAAAAAGAACGTTAACAACCTGGAGCTCATTGTCAAATCATGTAAAAAAGACATATCAGAAAAGGAAGACTTATTCACAAGTTTGATCCAAATAGACTTAGCTAGAAGTACCAATGAGGTTCAAGACAAAACCTTAATTCTGAAATCTTTGTCAATGACCAAAGAGGCCTTCCATGAACAAGTTGATATTTTAAAGGGGTTGTCTTTCGAAAAGTTTTACAGCATACTTGAACATCATCTAGATGAGCAGGAGCATTGGGTACTGGACTATGAGACACATAATGATGAAATTGAACAGAGTCTGCATAGTATTTCAATGGATCTAAGGAAATTAGAAAATGACCTTTACAACATAGAAATCCAGGATGAAATCAACATGGCCCCCATGAAAAGATACATCAAAGAATGGTTCCAACATAGAATGGACAGCCTCGTCCGGGAAGGGCAACAACCATTCAACATGACTCCACTGACCATCGAAGACAACAACAAAAATGCATCGAATTCATAGTAAGTCTATACTGGCATCTTGTTTTCTTTATCAATCCAGTTTAAGTCTATATTGTCCTCTTGTTTTCTTTGTCAATCCACTTATGACCTCTTTAAATAGAAAACGGTAACCAAACACTCATAACTTCCAATTTCTTCTTTTCAGGTCTTCCTCTCTACCATCGTGAACTTCTTCTTTTGACATTCCTACTTCTTGTACTTATTTATTTTTATGGTCCGCAGGAGCCCCAATCCTAGTCTATATAACAAATGCATTTAAATTTCTAGAAACATGTAACAAGCATTATTAATTTTTTATAACTTCCAAAGAAAACTGATTCAGGAATGCTTTGTTCTAAAGAAAACTAACTCCGGTCCGCTACATTTCTTATGTCCTATTGTATGCTAATTTTTTTATCTTGCATGACATTCTTACTATTCTATTGTATGAAACTTTTTGGGTGTCCAGGAACCTATACTTTGATAAATTTCTCTTTTTCTTGTGTCAAGAAGACTTTGCCTTCAAACAAAGTAATTCGGGAATGATAATTTTTTTTTGTTTTTCTCCATGAACCTATGTAACATATGTTATTACTATTCTATTGTATTCTTTTAAATGTTGATGTAATTTCCAAAGATATGTAATAGACATTATTTATTTTTGACATATTTCTATAGTCCACAAGTCCTCTTGTTAATTTGTATATTGCAGAACTCTCAGTGCTATTTGTAGAGCATGGAACAACAAAGGCCCAATTTTCAGCCCGCCAACCTGAGAACCAATGATCCAAAAAATGGCTAACTATGGAGGTCTGCTACATTTTTTGTGTCCTATTGTATGCTAAATTTGTTTGTCTTTCACGGCATCGTTACTATTCTATTATATGCTAACTTTTTGGGTGTCCAAGACATAAGTTATTACTATTCTATTGTATTCTTTTAAATGTTCATGTAATTTCCAAAGATATGTAACATACATTATTAATTTGTGATAAAGTTCTATAGAGCACAACTCCGCTTCTCAATTTGTATATCGCGAAACTGTCAGTGCTATTTGTAAAGCACGGAACATCAGAGGCCCATTTTTGAGCTCGCTAGCCCGAAAACCCGCCATCCAAAAAGTGGCCTACTATGGAATGATTACTCCATGCATGCTCTATAAAATCTCATCCCCATACTTTATAAAAGTACATATTTCATATGTATAAAACTAAATATCTTCTTTATAAAATTACATATTTGCTATGTATAATTTATGTTGTCCAGGAACCTATAATTTGATAAATTTCAATTCCTTTTGTGTCCAGGAGCCCTTGTTTTAAAGATAACTAATTCGGGGATGATAATTTCTTTGTGTTTTTTTCTTCAAACCTATGTAACAGACGTTACTACTATTTTTTTGTGTTTCTCTCCGCGAATGTATGGAAAGAAAACTACTTCGGGAATGATAAAATTTTTTGTCCAAGAACCTTTTAAATGTTTATAATTTTTTATATATTTTAGGAACAACTAATTTTGGAATACTATGCTCTGCATGCAAACCACATGTATTTCAATTTGCTAGCCATGTGTTTGTACTCGGTCGCATTTACTCTCATCCCAACCTGGCAGGGACTACGCTACCATGCAACACTTGTTTTTTATTGATATCAATGTAATACTGAATTTTAGAACATTGATTCACATTAATTACCTTTGCTCATAGCATGAGTGGAATCACATCACACTATTAGATATTTTATTGTTATTTGTGCTTCCTTCACATATTTTATTTATTTATTTTTCATTAGCAACAACCTCATGTTCATATATATATATATATATATATATATATATATATATATATATTTCTTTCAAATAAAAGTAATTATTTTGTGTGATAAAGTGTAGAGTGATAAAGAGGAAGAAAACATTATGAAAATTATTTAGATAATGTTAAAAGTTATTATTTAACTAATTAAATATTAATTTCATGTTTTAGAGTAAGACAATTTATAAATACAGAGCATCCTACCTCCCATTTTCAAATAATGGTGTTATTGTAGATTTTTTATTATATTTTCATAAATTATATCATGTCAAAATATGTGGCAAACTAATCCGATTTGGATCTTTGCCAAAATTTCTTTGTAAACTTTGTAATAAGCATTTACTTGTTTTTTGGCAAAGTTGAAGAAATGTCCAAAAATTCCTTTGAAAGTTGAAACAAACTATTGGGATGGTTGGTATTCCAAGGAATCCCATTAAAAATGAAGGTTGTGATGAAGAAGGGCATTCAATGGAAGAGAAGAGATGAGAGACTAAGAGGAAATGAGAAAGTGTAGTTCTAGAGAGGAGAGTTGTGAGAGGTAGTCAATTCAAAGATCATAAGACAAGGGAGACATTGTGCTTTCCCATGTATGAACAAAGATTGTTGTTGAGTTCAATGCACCTGTAAATTTGTTTCTTGTAGAGTAGCAATGCATAAGAGATTTCACATAGCTCATTTAAAATCAATTTCTCTTAATAAAATACACATCTAATTCTAGTTTTCCCATTTGGGTTTCCAAGGCAAATTATGTGTCTTGGTGTGTGTTTGAGTACTCTGATCTTTGGATGTTTATTTTGTGTTTTGGTTATTGTTTGAAGATTAGAATTGATTGCTTAGATATAATCTAATATTTTTTTATTATGTAAACTACATTACATATCTTGATTCCTTTGTTAATTAAGCTACTAGTATAAAAGTGTTTATGGCTGGAATAGTTTGTAATCACATACCAAATCCCATTTACTAATATTTTGAATCACTACTTACCTGGGAATTTCCTTTTGTGCACCCTACATCTTCCCAAAATTAAATGTGTGTAAGACATAATCAATGGAAGTGGTTCTACAATAATACAATCCTCCAACCCAACATCATTTTGAATTGAGCATGCTATATAAGCCTTGTTCATTCACCTAAAATATTGTTAGTAATTATCGTGGCTTCTTGAGTGAATTTATAAACATTTCACAACACTAAAATCAAATTCATTGACAATTATCTTATTGGCATGTAATATATGTGTTTGTGCATTATAGAAACCACATAAAAAAAACTCATCTCAAATTGTGTTACATTATCTTGATACAAGGTGTGGTGGTACCCACATCCATGCATCAGTCTATTTTTCTCAAGATGTTATCACCAAAACACTCACAATCAAATCATTTCATATTTATATGATAGTGAGAGATGTTGCATAATTGCTTATGTAACTTGAATGGTTTGATGAATGGTTGCATGAGTGCTACATATGCCTATTCAAGAGAAATATATAATTTCTTCAATAAGTTCTATTAGAGTGCTACGTAGGCACATTGGAAGGGTAGAGTCAACTTTTATCCATACCCATTTTGCATACATATATAACATAATTAACTTAAAACTAGATATGAAGGTAGAGTTCTCAACGATAGAGTAACTACAAATATCTAGATTTAATTTTTCATAGAGGATACATGTTGATGAAATAGATAGGCCTTAGGCCTATCATTTATGGATCATAAGGTAAATGAGAAGGTTCATCCAAAAAATTGAAGTATTTTCCATGGGAAAAAACTTGAAGAGGGAGAAGTTGGAAGAGTTGAGAGACTTCAATGAGCATATACAAGAGGGAAGCCAGTATTGGAGGTAGAAAGTGGATGAGTTAGAAAAAGAAATTTCCAAATGCCATGACTCCTTCACCACCATGAGGGAAGAATTATATAGGAGTAGATTGAATCTCTTGCAATTGGAGGATAAATTCACTCAGTTGGATAGTTGGAAAGAGGAGAGGTTCACCAAAGTGACTCCTCAACTATACTAGGATTTGGAAATGAAGGAAGAGGCCCTGAAGAAGCTACAAGAAACTATCCAAGAGACCAATCAAGACTCTTATATTTCCACTATAGAATCCAACACCATGATAGAGTCAAGAATGGTAAAATCACCTTCCAATATCTGTCTTCAAGAGACCTTCAATGACTTTTAAAAGAACACTAGAGGAATTGGTTCCAAACTCATGACGAAAATGTATATGATGGTCAAGTGATAGGAAACTAAGTCCAAGGGATTGTGATCCCCATTATATTTCAATAGAGGCCTAATAATGAAGGCCTTGTATTTAGTGGATAAGAAGCCAACACAAGTTCATCTCAAACCACCTTCATCAAGGTAAGAGAAACTATAAAAAGAAGCAATTATCATGGAGGAAAAGTAATATAAAATATGAGTGTGTATCAAACCACTAAAATATTCTTGTAGAGGTTTATAAGAGGGTAGTAAAGAGATTATTCCACCATCTATATCTATTCCAACTCTCGAAGGACCAAACAACCAATATGGCAAGCATCATCACAAAAAAAAAACGTATGGCATAGTATCTTTGGTTTGTTTCTATTGCAAGAAAGGGGGTCATAAGTCTAGAAATTGTTGGAATTCTAGAAGGCCAAGTAGCCCATGCATGAACTATTTCTAGTTTTTCAGATTGAATGGGCATTGGGAGGCCAAATGCGGGAGGCTTTAGCTAGAACTCCATGCCAAGAAATGAAAAACCAAGAATAAATCTTTGAGAGTCAAAGGTCAAGGGGAGAGAGAATATGCTTACACTTGTATCCAAAGGAGTAGTGGTTTTCCAATGACCTATTGTAGTAGTAAATACCATATATAAGCCTAACATGGATAGTAGGATTATGTCAAAGGAAGTCCCTATTCATCCACTATATTTTTTCCTACAATAGAGGTTGCACCCTTTCTTGGAGATTTACCAAAGGATTATTTAGGGTAGAGAAGAATAATATTGAAGGGAGTTGAATCTTTTCGGGACCAAAATCTTGCAAATGGGGAGGTGGAATCCAAATTTGATACTCACCAAAATATATTTGTAAACATTGTAATAATCATTTAATTTATTTTTGTAAAAGTTAAGGAAATGTCCAAAATTCCCTTGGAAGTTGAAATGAACCATTGTGATGGTTGGCCTTCCAAGGAAGCCCATTAAAAGTGAAGGTTGTGATGAAGAAGGACATTCAATGGAAGATAATATAGGAGATACTAAGAGAAAATGAAGAAGGCAATCTCTAGAGAGGAAATCTCTAAGAGGAAGTCAACTCAAAGGTCATAGGACAAGGGAGATATTATGCCTAGCCATGCATGATGAAAGATTGTTTTTGAGTTAAATCCAACTAATTTTTTTTTTATACTAGTGAGGATAAATGCATATGGGTTTTTATGCATAGATAACCTTTTTTTTAATCAATACCCGTTAATAAAATCCCCATTAAATGTTTGTTTCCCTATTTGAGTTTACAAGGTCAATTATCTATCTTGGTGTGTGTTTGAGTACTCTTCTCTTTATATGTTTATGTTTTGTTATGGTTATTGTCTAAAGATTATAATCGATTGTTTAGATATGTTGCAGTGTATTCTTGGTTCCCTCTATAAACCATATTTCATAGCTTGATTCTTCCATTAATTAATTTATTGGTATAAAAGTGTTTGTGGATAGAATATTTTCAAATCGCATACCACAACCTATTTACCAATTGTTGGAATCATTGCTTTCATAGCAATTTCCTTGTGTTATGTTGGGTATGTGTTATAGTCTTTGCATGACTAGTTCTAGTGTCTACTATGTTGCGTGCAGTGCGTAGGGGGGTTGGGGGGAAAATCCCTCAAGAAAAAAATTTCCTCAGGAAATGTGTCGCATTTTTGCCTCATTTTTTGTGTCACCTCGATTTTCATGTCCATTGTTGGGAGGTTTTTTCAGCACATGGTTTTTGTCGATGGTTTTCTATTTCCGGTTAAGGAATTAGGGTTGTTGACTAATCAAGGTCATTGGGTTAGGGTTTTGGATGTCATTGGCTCCTATATGTATATTGTATTGTAAACAATGTATCATTATGAATGAATACATAATATATTGGTTTTCCTGGTCACTAGTGCAATCCAGCCATGACTTGGGGCCTGCATGTCAACGATGCGTTGGCTTGTGCCCTATTTTTCTCACAACTTTGAGTCCTGAGAGTTTCAAAATTTAGATTCTAGAACAACCATGCTGGAAGACCTAAACAAAGGAGAAGGATTGCTCGAGGGACTGCATGGCAGAGAAAGGTGGAGGTCCATTCTCTCAGGTAGTACAGGATGGGTAGAAGAGAGATGGGTACTTGGATTGTTGTGGGTGTTGGGTAACCTATGAGAGCTTGAGAGATGACTGGTTTGGGAACCCAAACACACTTTGGAACCATCCTTTTGGATTCATAGCCTTTGCTCGGGGGTGACACTATTGCTGATATTTGGAGAAGTGGTGTCTACGGTTGGGTGGAATGTCCTTGGTCTGCAACCAATTGGTGTTGCCTATTTATAAAGATAAGTTCTCTCTATTGTGATATTATTATCTGTGTATGAATGTATTCTGATGTGTATTTTAATTATCGTTTAACTAAATCTTAGATTATGCATGATTGTTAGATATTTTTTTGCATGTCACTAAATATTGTATCTTATGTGTTCTTATTAATTAAATAAGGTATCGGTAAGAGTACGAAGTCCAATGGTGGGCTTGAAGGTAGCATACCCCAGCCTATGGGTGGTTGGGGATGTTACAAAGAGAATTTGAACTCCTTAAATACCGTGGTAAGTCAGTTAGTATCTATTGAGATTAAAATTTTAGATGAATATAAGTGTATTAGTTTATTGTGCTCTTTACCAGGATCGTGGGATAGTCTGGTTGTGGCCATAGGTAGTAATACAACTGCCTTGAATTTTGATGAAGTGGTCTCATCCTTGTTGTTAGAGGAGATGAGATGGAGGAACATGGAAGGACAAAGAACAAATGCATTATTTGAAAGAGTACGCTCCCAAGAAATAAATAGATCTAAGTCCTCAAGTGGGAGATATAAGTCTAAGAGGAGATATAAGTCTCCAGGAAATTTTGTAAAGGTATGCTAGAGATGTGGAAAAGAAGGTCACTACATGAAGCATTGTAGATCCAAAGTTGAGAAAAATAAGGGATATGAAGAATCTCCTTCTACAGAAGAAAATATCCCCAAGGAAGAAGGAGGGGATGTGTACTTGGATTCTTCAATAACACATGTACGTCATGGGGCATGTTTGGTTGAATCAGGTGCATAATTTCATATGAATCCTCACAGGGAGTGGTTCTGTGAATATGAAAGGTATGATGGAGTTAATGTTTTCCTAGTTGATGACTCGACAACTAGAATCATAGGTTGAGAAAAATTCAAGTTGAGGCTCATATATGGAGGGATTAGAACACTACTCGGTGTTCTACACATCCCGGGATTGGTCAAAATTTTCATTTCTCTAAGAAAAATGGACGATGCAGGGGTAAAAACAATATTTGAAAAGGAAACCTGTAGGATGGTTTGATGAGCAATGGTGTTGTTGAAGGGAGTTTGGTTTGGAACTCTATATAAGATGCAAGGAAGAACTATTAGTGATGGGTGTAATAGTTCCATTGTTCTTGATATTGGATTTAAAGAAGAAATAACTCCTACAATGTCTGGAGAAAAGGTTATGATGTGGCATCAAATACTAGGGCATATCAAAGAGAAGGGTCTTCGACTAATACATGGTAAAGGTATGGTTGAAGGTATGTCTAACTTCTCTCTAGATTTTGATTTCTGGGAACATTGTGTATATGGGACACAAAATCGAGTAAGATTCCCCTATTGTTCAATGAGGGAAGAAGGAATTTTACAGCTAGTTCACAGTGATGTGTTTGGACCTGTGTCGGTTCCATCATTGGGAAACTATGTGTACTATGTCTCATTTATAGATGAATTATCGAGGATTCTTATATATATTTCCCCAGGAATACATATGAACTATTTGACAGGTTTAATGAGTTTAAGGCTCTTGTTGAGAATCAAATAGAAAAAATAATTAAGGTGTTAAGGACAGATAAAGGCAGAGAGTTATGTGGGAATGAATTTGAATAATTCTGTAAGAATTGAAATATATAGAGGAAGAAGACTAGTCCATATAAACCTCAACAAAATGGAATTGTAGAAAGGATGAATAAGACACTGATGGAAAAATCAAGGTGCATGCTCAGTGGTGTAGGTTTAGGGAAAGAATTCTAGGCAGAGGCAGTGGGTATTTCATTTTACCTGGTCAACAAATCACCCTCATAAACATTGGATGACAAGACTCCACAAGAGGTATGGACTAGTAAGAAAAATTCTCTCACAAATCTCAAGGTATTTGGCTGTGAGGCCTATGTTCATGTTCCAAAGGAAAACATGAGTAAGATAGATAAGAAGGCTTAAAAGTGTATCTTTATTGGGTATAAATATGGTCTCAAAGGTTATAAGCTTTGGAACCCAAAAACTAAGAAGGATGTGCATAGCTGAGATGTGGTATTTAGAGAAATGGAGGATGTTGTTAAATAGGAAGTCCTACCAAATAAGGAAGAACCAGAGAAAATAGAGTTTGATTTAAAGGATGATGAATCAAACTCTACATAAGAATGTGAATCAAAAGAAGAAGATCATCATACTCCAATATTTAGGAGATCGGTTCGATAAATAAGGCTACCATAAAGTTATACTCCATTTGATTTCCATTCAAATATTTCTTTGTTTATTACTGATGATGATCCTAGAACTGTCAGGGAGGCAGTCGATTCAGAGGATGGAAAGCTCTAGAAAAAGGCCATGGATGAAGAAATGGTAGCCTTGGATAAGAATGAGGCTTGAGATCTAGTGGAGTTGTCGACTGGAAGAAATACCATTGGTATACAATGGGTATTTAAAAAGAAGTTGAATGCAGAAGGCAAAGTGGAGAAATAGAAAGCTCGGTTAGTAGAAAAGGGTTATTCCCGGGTTGAGGGAATTGATTTTGGTGAGATATTTTTTCTTCTTTCCAAGTTAACTTCTATAATATTTTTTCTATTTGTTTTTGTTGCATTTGATTTTTAAGTATAACATATGGATGTGAAGACAACATTCCTACATGGGGATCTAGAAGAAGAAATCTATATGAAGCAGCCAGAAGGATTTTTTGTGAAGGGAAAGAAGGAACTGGTATGCAAGATTAAAAAGTCCCTATATGGTTTAAAACAATCACCAATGATGTGGTATCAAAAATTTGATACTTATATGTTGGGACTTGGTTTCACAAGAAACAAAGAGGATCATTGTGTGTATTTTAAATTAATTGGTGATCATTTTATTTATTTGGTCTTGTATGTGGATGACATGTTGTTGATAGAAAACAACAAGGAGATTATCCAAGATGTGAAAACTCAGTTCTCCTCTAAATTTGGCACGAAGGATATCGGTGCTTCAAATTTCATTTTGGGCATTGAAATTAAAAGAGATCGAAAAAAGAGGAAACTATGGTTAAATTAGAGAAAATATGTTGAGACAATATTGCAAAGTTTTAATATGCGGGAATGTAAACTAGTCAAGGTCCCTATTCATGTTTGTGTAAAGATATTTGTGGATCAATGTACCAAGACACATGAAGAGGAGGAGGACATGTCTCATGTTCCATATGTGAGTGTAGTTGGCAGTTTCATGTATGCAATGGTCTGTACTAGATCGAATATTGCACATGTAGTGGGCGTTTTGGGTAGATATATGTCAAAACTAGGGAAAGAGCATTGGACAATTGGACAACAATAAAAAGGGTTTTTAGGTATTTACGTGGCACTACTAGTTATGGATTATGCTACTAAGGAAGACCAGGATTGGACAGAGTGTTGGACATACATGTCCTTTTGGATGCAGACTGGGCTAGTAGAATCTAGATCATAGGAGATCTAAAAGTGGGTATGCATTTAATCTATTTGGAGGCACAATTAGTTGGATGAGCAAAGGATAGGTTGTAGTGTCACTTTCAACTACAAAAGTTGAATACATGGAAACCACTCATGAAATTAAGGAAGCCATATGGTTACAAAGATTTTGTTGAGTTATTGGGTTGAAACAAAAAGCTGTAAGGATAGATTGTGACAGTCAGAGTGCAATTTTTATGGTGAAGAACCTGGCTTATCATTCAAAGAAAAATCATATTGATATTCAATATCAATTTGTGAGAGACATGGTTAAAGAAAAGAAAGTGTTGTTGATCAAGGTGGACGCTTTGAAGAATGTTACAGATTCATTAACAAAATCTGTGAGCATTGAAAATATCTCTTCGTGTAGAGGATCCATGGGAACTGTTGCCATGGATTGTTGACTATGTAACCCTGTAACCCCCTGTATCCAAAGAAAACAACAAGTGGGAGAATGTTGGGTATGTGTTATAGTCTTTGCACGACTAGTTCTAGTGTCTTCTAAATTGTGTCGAGCACACATGGGGGTTTTGCATTTTTGTATCATTTTTCATGTCACCTTGATTTTTGTGTCCATTATTGGGAGGTTTTTTCAGCACATGTTTTTTTCCAATGGTTTTCTATTTTTGGTTAAAGAATTAGGTTTGTTGACAAATCCAGGTCATTGGGTTAGGGTTTTCGATGTCGTTGGCTCATATATGTATATTGTATTGTAAACAATGTATCACTATGAATGCATACAAAGTATGTTGTTTTTCCTGGTTTGGGTTTCTAGGGGAAAAATGTCCATGTAATGTGTGTATTTGTCATTGTATATTTTTTGTTCTTTTACTGAAAATCTATTTGCAGTAAATAATTGCACAAGGTTAAAATCTACATGTGCACCCTACATTTTCTCCCAATTAAATGCAACCAAGACACAATCAATGGAATCCCTGCTACAACACTACAATCCTCCAACCCAACATCATTTAACATCGAGCATGTTGTTTGATATTTGGTCATTAACCTACAATGTTTTTAGTGATTACCTTGGTCAATTGAGTGAATTTCTAAACATTCCCCAACACTAAAATTGGTTGCAATAGAAGTTCTCTGATTGGTGGGCAATATATGTGTTTTGAATTGTAGAAACCACATGCAATGACTCAACTCATATTTTGTTACATTATATTGATCTAAGGAATCATGGTACCCATATATACCACTCTATTTTTATTAAGAAATTATCACCATAATGTTCACAATCAAAGTGTTTCATAGCTATTTGAGAGTGATATATGTTGCAAAATTATTGTCTGACAACATAGGTATCCCAATAGAGGAAAAATATATCCAGTAACCACTCACACAACTAGATCAAATATCAACACACTGGTTTTTTTACATGGTAAAACCCATATTGGGAAAAATTCATGGCCATAGCCAATGTGGCCACTTGGAGCAATTTATTGATGCAAAAGAAAATTTTACAGGAGAGTTACAAGAGAGTTTCTCACAATTGATCATTGAAAAATGACACTCCAAGCTCTTTAAATGGATATCATGGACCAATCGAGTGCTAAGCCTATCCCCCCTTAATAACAACTTCTTGAACTCCTAACATAGATTGAATCTTGGAAAACTTCTCTTCTGTAAGAGACTTTGTGAAAATGTCTCCAACTTGATCTTTTGTAGGGAAAAAGAGCACTTCAATAACTCTATCCTGAATGATCTTTCTGATGAAGTGCATGTGTAACTCGATGTGTTTGTTTCATTGATGTTGAACTAGATATTTGACGATCTTGATGGAACTTTGGTTGTCGCACCATAGGATGATCATATGTTACTAATGGCATCCAAACTATGAAAGGTTTTGTCGAAGTCACAAGGCTTCTCAAATTTCATTAATTGTTGTTCAATACTCTACTTATGCTGAAGAAAGAGAAATATCCTATTGTTTCTTACAGTCCCAAGTGACAGGTCCTGAATGAAGGTTGAAAACATAACTTGTAGTATACTTTTGATCATTGGGGTCACTGACCTAATTTGAATCAATGAAACCAACCAAAAAATAAGTCTCTGCTGAGTTGTAATGTATCATGAACTAAATCGTACCATGAATGTACCAATGTGTACTTTTAGTTTCTTTCTAATGGCTTTCATAGAGTGTTTTTGTATACCAGGAAACAAGACCAATAGAAAAGGAAATATTAGGATGGGTATGAGTCAAATATATGAGGATACCAACTAATTAATAGTACAAGGTGACATTAAATTTAGTTGAAGTACAAGTGGAAACAAGTTTGACTCTAGAATTGAAGGGCAAAGGGGCTGGTTTAGAATCATCCATGTGAAAGTGACGAAGAATGTCAAAAAAATACTTAGACTAGGAAAGAAAGATTCCTTCCTTGGTTTGAAATACTTGGAGACCAAGAAAATAGAGAAAATAGCCTAAGTCAATCATTTCAAATTTCTTCTTAAGGATGGTTTTCACATGGTATAAAATTTTAGGGTCACTACCAATGAGGACAATATCATCAACATAAAGAATAAGGATTATGAGATAGCTTCCTACTTTCTTGGTATATATATTAGGATAAAAATGACATCTAGAAAAGTTGGTGTCAAGAATAAATTTTTCCATTTTGGCATACCAAGATCAGGGAGCTTGATTAAGACCATAAGGATGTTTCTTAAGGTGACAAACAAGTCTAGAGTCATTATGAGCATAGCCAAAAGGTTGTTTCATGTATATTTATTATCACAAATATCCATGCAAGAAGACATATTTAACATCCATTTGATGGACCTCCCATTTATGTGAGGCAACAAGGGAAAGACCAAGGAATATGGAATTCATTTTGGCTATAGGGGTAAAGGTTTCATTATAGTCTATGCCTTCAACATGAGAGAAAAATTTGGAAACTAACCGAGCCTTGGGTCTTTCAAAACTTCCATCTGATTCATACTTAGTTCTATACACCCATTTACATTTGATAATTTTTCTTCCTTTCGAAAGAGGTAAGAGATCCCACATATCATTCTCCGTTAAAGAGAGATACTCTTCATTTATTGTTGTATCCCAATATGAATGACCTGAATCTTTTGAAAATGTTTCTAGATTATGAGTCTTTGAAACTTGATCCAAAATAGAAGAGGCTCATTGGAACTATGAATGTGTATAAAGTTGATCTGAAGGTTCATCAACAACATCACCAACTACTTCTCGAATTGAATGGACCCATCTGGAAAGATGTGGTGCTAGTGTAGGTCCATGTGCAATGGAATTATCTAGAGGAAGGTGAGTAGGCGGAGATGGATTTTCATCCTCATTGTCATCATTTGAAGAAGAATAATCTAGAATAGGAAAAAATATTACACAAACGTCGAAGATGGATCACATGCTTAAAAAGGCACAAGCATCTAATTAGGCTCGCAACCCAAGATATTTTCATCAATTTTAATGTTAAGAACCAAATATCAATATAGCATAGAAAAACCTCAGAAAACGCACTCAAGGCCTTGAAAAAGAGATAATTTCAGATAATAAGCCTCTTCAAGGGGGAAACCTCCTTTTACCCCGCTTAAATGTTCAAGTACAAGATGATTCCAAATGAAAATGTCTCCTTGGTATATATAGGAGACTAGGAGGTATAATTACAACTAATGGAATAAAGCCCACATAAATAAAATAACATTA
>JZKD02S2354099.1:362426-381943 GCA_000966675.3 Picea glauca | reverse complement strand
TTGATTCACCTTCCTTGTGTCCTCATCATGAATTTCATGGGATGCATTTTCACTTTCATGTGTCTTCTCTGTTATGAAATTTTTCAATACTTCCATGATCTCCTCTTTTAAACCACCCATCTTTGCCTCCAACTTAGCTTCCATCTCTTGTATTTCATCTTTTGTTACTATCTTATTTTGTAAATCATTTATGTCCCTATGCATTTCTTCACCTTCATCAAGAGTCTAAGTAGGATTGTCTGGAGGTTTATTTGGTGCATAAGTTCCCTTTTTGGGTGGCATGTTGGCCAAGTATCACTTTTGAACCTTGATTTTGAGGTGGTTATGCTAGACAATATTTATTCTGTTGTATCTCCCAAGTTTCGGCCCTTATGGGTATGAAACTTTCTTTTATGTAGTTTTCTAATATTTATTCTATGCAATGCCACAGGTCTAATAAAAATTGAATGTGCCAAGTGGAATTTATGGTAACTTCCCCACAACTTGTCACGTTTTGTCCTTTCCAGGAGATCTCACTTGTATAGAGTGCCCCACACAAAATAATTTATATAAAATTCTGAAACTCGTACCAGAAATACTACATACTGTCCACGATCCAATGAAACTAGTCCCTCTCAATTTGGATACTCTAGGAAGAATGTATGATTGTTCTACCTAGAACACCTTCTTGATACTAGTCAGATACCCTATCTTACAAAGGGTTTATACACAAATTTAAGATGACCCAGAAGCTTAACTTTTTACCACATATACCTTACTAATTTATGTGAATATCCTTCATAGTTCAGGGTCTAAAATGTTACAGAAAATGTTTTATATCGAACATTCCACAATGACTCAGTTCAGGATGATTCCAGAACCCTATCTTGTACAGGTTTTATCTCTGAAAGTATAAAGTATCAGGAGCTAAAATTTTAGCCCAATGTACCTTGATCTGTCTACTAAATATCCTCCAAGTCGTTCCTTCTAAAACGTTGTAGAAAACAAGTTATAGCGAAAATACCAAGGTGTCTCAGATGTAGCAGTGAAACCCAAAAACCTTGAGCTCTGATACCATATGTTAAGAACCAAATATCAATATAGCATAGAAAAACCTCAGAAAAAGTACTCAACACCTTGAAAAAGAGATAATTTCAAATAATAATTTCATTTGAATGAGGTTGAAGAAGTTTTCAACCTTTGACATAATTAGAATAACCAACAAAAATACACTTGTCACTTTTACATTGTAAATCTTTCCTTTTCTCATCAGGAATGTGAGCCCACGCTACATTGCCAAACACACAGAAGTGTCTTACATATGGCTTAGTTTTATTCGATTCTTCTTCCAGTGTTATATTTTTTAGAGTTTTTGTGGGAGTGTGGTTTACTATGTAATTTTCACAATTAATGGCTTCCACCCAATAATTAAGACTTAATACCTGATATTGGAACATACAATTAGCCATTTATTTTAATGTGTGATTATTTCTATTGGAAACACCATTTCGCTATGGTGTATATGGAACAATGCATTGCATTTGGATTCCCTATGCAGTGCAATAACTTGTAAAATTGTTGTTCACATATTCACCTCCATTATCTATTATTAATCATTGAATTTGATGTCCAAATCATTTTTCTACAAGGGCCTTGTAGGCCAAAAAATTGTCAAACACTTCACTCTTAAGTTTTAAGAAGTAATCCCAAGTGCATTTGGAGAATTCATAAATAAAATTTAAGAAATACTTGCACCCAGAAAAACAAGGAGAAGAGAGAGGACCACACAAGTCACTATAAACAAGTTGTAAAGGGGTTGAGGTGATCCAAATGGATCTTGAAAGACTCAAAAAACTAATTTATCAAATGATCAATAAAAAAACATGATCTCAAAGTGCTTGTTGCAATATTTTTGGTGGCACAAATGGATCTAAAAATAGAGTTCGTATGCAAAATTTATCACAATCTAAAGTTTGGATCAAACAGGTAAAAAATCAATTGGTCAAGGGACACGTGGCATCTTCAACATGTGACATGTGAAAGATTCTAAACTCAACAAATGGCAGCCATCAGGTGATGACATGTGGTATCACTAGTTCATGACAAGTGGCAAGGGTTCATGATGACAAGTGTCAAAGCTTTGATAGTCCATGTGGCAAAAGACTGGCCAACCATGGGCTGACACATGGTCCAATCCAAGGTTGCCACATGTCACCATGGTCAAGGCCTTGAAAAGGTCTAATTTATATTTATGGAATCCATGGGATTCGATCCCATGACCTTCCTCTTCAAATGACTTAAGCACTATGAGCTAGCCACAAAGGGCGAATTAGTACTTTAGAAAAAAAACCTACTTTTTAGAAATTTAAACTTAAGCACATTTTCCAACTAAGGGAGGTATGCCCCTTGGGAACTAGGACACATGGAACTCATATGACCATGGAAGGGAGGCATGCACCCTGATTGGCGGCTTAAGATGATTTTTTGCCAAATTTTGGGTTTTGACCTTATTTTAGTGGATTTTAAGTTGATTTTTAGTGTTTTTTGAGGATTTTTGTCCCTCTAAAGGGGATCTAAGACCAATCCGAGGCCAAAAATTTTAGGGGAAGTTGGATTTCGACCCCAAACTAAAAATATATATAAAACATAGGTTTTTGATTGTCCAAACAAGTTCAGAACAAGAGAAATGTTGTAGAATTGTGAAGCCAAAGACATTTTTTTTATGCAGGGAAGCCATCGAGGAGGAGAACTTTGTGTGCCTATTTCGGGAGATACGCTCAACCATTTTTAGTGCCATTAGTTGTAATGGGTTCTTGAGGTTGAGAAGAAAACATTCAGGCCTATTTGTAATCCATTTGACACTTTTTTTATGTAATTTTGAATCTTTGAAGAGAAATTAGAAAGCCTCACCCACTGAGACAAAGGTCCGGAGACGTAGGAAAATCTTGTCGAACTCCATTAACAAATTTGATTTTATGGTTTGCTGATTATTTGTGCTTAATTTCATATGCATTCTTATTATGGATGCCATGTTATATGATTAATGTCTTCCTTTTTCTTCAATTCCTAAATGGTTAATGAACTCATGCATTAAAACTTAACCATAGTCTTGAAAAGATCTTTTTGGATCAAGTGGTATTAGAGTAGGTTGATGGATGGTTTTTGAGTTTTCATGATTACCAGGGAAAAGATGAATCATGGTGAATGCGATCTTGTTGAAGAGAATCCTGATATTGGATCAAGAAAGAGAAATTCTCAAAGTGAGAAGATGGCATCAGAAGAGGGACTTTCTCATAACGAGATAGAGTTTCAAAATACCTTCTTCACCATGTTGGAGATGGTAAAGGTTTCATATGATGATTACTTGGAGCAGAAGAGACCGATTCTAGGTGAATCTTCAATAGACAAAAGTGAAGAAGGAGAGGATCCTTCTAAACCTCCTCCTTCACCTCCTTCTTCTCCATCAACTTTTTCTTCTTCAAGTACAAGTTCCAAATCCATTCCAATAAAACATTCCCATAAACATAAACATGATATTCCTTTACTTAATCTGGATGTGAAGTTTGAATTACCCATGTATGATGGTGAAGTCAATGCGGAGAGGCTTGATAATTGGGTCAGACAAATGGAATTTTATTGCAGTGTCCAACAAATAAAGGATGAGGAAACTCAAATCAAATTGGTGTCGCTTTGACTTGCACACACAACACTCATATGGTGGAAAATCAAGTTGAAAAATGGCACGCAACAAGTGGGTAATGTATTTCCATGATGGCAAGGTTTTGTTTCTGCAATTGGAAAAACAAATTATGCTTTGGGTTATAAAGAGAAGGATTTAATTGAATGGCAAGGTCTTAAACTAATAAAGGGACAAAGAGTGCAAGAATACACAGATGAATTTCGTAAGATGGCATTAACATTAGAAATTCCATTACATACCCAAGAAAATCTTATGAAGTATATACGAGGTTTACCTGCACACATTCATAACACTGTATTTATGTTTGGACCTACTAATATTGATGAAGTTTCTGTTCAAGAAACATACATTGAGGCAGGGAAAACAAGAATTTGTGTATCAAGGGAATCATCTTCAATAAAAGAGGACAAAAGGAAGGGGTATGGCAAGAAATAAAATTCAGAGATAAGAAGGGAAGAGAATCTCTATTGCAAGCATTGCAAGAAATAAGGGAATGATGATGACCATTTTTGTCAATTGCATCCTGAGAAAAGTGCAAAGTGGTTCAAAGAGAGGAGAGGGATCCAAACAACTACAACAACAACACGACCAACAAATTTGGGATCAGATTCAGGTGATGAGTTTAAAATCACAGCAATTGGTTTGACAGGTAAACTTGGTGATGAATATGATTCTAGAAGTAAATTATTTCACACAAGGATCATAATGAAACATACTAAGGTCGACACATTGATAGATAGTGGATCTCAATCTAACTTGATTTCAGAGGAAGTGGTTAAACAATTGGGATTAAACACTAAGATGAATCATGAACCTTACTTAAATGGATAAGAAATAATCATAAATTGGACATAACAAATCAATGCACTTTAAAGTTTGCAATTTCATCAAATTTTGTGGATGAGGTAACGTGTGATGTGGTGCCACTCAATGAATGTGGAATGGTCTTAGGCAGCCCTTATTTTTAGGATCACAAAGCAATCTTCTACAGTGAACAAAATCAATATCACTTAATCAAGTAAGGAAATGAATATGTTGTGCATGCTCATCATTTAAAATAAAATCAATCTCTACAAACAATGGAACAATTAAGGAAGGTAGCTTATGCAAGAAACACACCTATAATTGTGTCAAATCAAGAAATTGATCTTAAGCATGAACATGAGATGATTGTAGAATGGAAGTTCAATCATACTTTCCTTCAAGATAAGATAATGTTGTGCAAGTGATACAAACATATTATCTCATTTGCAATCATATTTATGATGTTATCATTCCTAATGTTTTCAACATGGATGGAAGTGCCTTCAGTAAGATGTGAAAGAGCACAAGTGGCTAACAATATGTTGTCAGTTGTCATGGTTGTTTTTCAATTGATATTGATGAGATAGGTGCATAGGATAGAGTTTAAAGACAAAGAACAAGTGGGGTAGCCTATCTTGCACTTGATGTCTGTTTAATACCCTTTTGGAGGACCAAAAGGTCTTAGTGGGCAAGTGTGATCCAAATGGATCTTGAAAGACTCAATTTTTTTTTTTATCAAATGATCAAGAAAATGACATGATCGAAAAGGGCTTGTCGTAATATTTCTAGTAGCACAAACAGATCAAAAAACGGAGTTCGTATGCAAAAGTTATCACAATCTAAAGTTTGGGTCAAACAGGGAAAAAGTGAACTGGTAAAAGGACACGTGGAAGCTTCTAAATTTGATAAGTGGAAGCCATCAGGTGACGACATGTGGTATCACTAGGTCATGACAAGTAGAAATGGTTCATTATGACAAGTTTCAAAGTTTTGATAGTCCATGTGGAAAAAGATTGGCCAACCATGGGCTGACACATGGTCCAATCCAGGGGTGCCACATGTCACCATGGTCAAGCCCTTAAAAAGGTCAAATTTATATTGTTGGACTCCATGGGATTCGGTCCCATGAACTTCCTATTCAAATGACTTAAGAACAATGAGCTAGCCACAAAAGGCGAATTAGTACTTTAGAAAAAAACCCACTTTTCATAAATTTAAACCTAAGCACCTTTTCTAGCTAAGGGAAGTACGCCCCTTGGGCACTAGGCCACATGGCCCTCATATGACCACAGAAGGGGGGTGAGATCCCTAAATGAGGGATTAAGCATATTTGTTTCCAAATTTTGGGTTTTGACATTATTTTAGTGGATTTTTAGCCAAGTTTTAATGATTTTTGAGGATTTTTGAGGATTTTTGGCCCTCTGTAGGGGATCTGAGCCCAATATGAGGCCAAAACGTTGGGGGAAAGTTGGATTTTGACCTGCAAATTAGAATCTATATAAACCATGGGTTTTTGATAGTCCAAACAAGTTCATAATAGGAGAAATGTTGTAGAATTGTGAAGCCAAAGACATGTTTTATGTAGGGAAGCCATCGAGGAGGGGAACTTTGTGGGTCCATTCTGGAGATACTCTCAACTGTTTTTAGTGATGTCAATTGTGTTGGGTTCTTGAGGTTGAGAAGAACACAAATGAACCATTTTTAATCCATTTGACACTTTTCTTATGTACGTTTGAATCTTTGAAGAGATATAAGAAAGCCTCACCCACTGAGACAAAGGCTCGTGGATGTAGGAAAATCTTGTCGAACTCCATTAACAACTTTGTTGTTATGGTTTTCTGATTACTTGTGCTTACCTTCAGATCTACATTCTTATTATCGCTTCCATGTTATATCATTAATTTCTTCCTTTTTCTTCAATTCCTAAATGGTTAATGAACTCATGCTTTAAAACTTAACCATAGTCTTTAAAAGATCTTTTCAGATCATGAGGCATGCAAAGAGGCACATTTTTCAAAATTGTCCCGATGATTTTTTCCAAGAACACAACCATCACAAACACCATTTTTGCAAGAAACAAGAGGAAGAACAATCACCATCTATTGATTACATAGTTTTTGCAATGACCGATAGTTTAGATGACCAAATTGCTCATGCCAAAATTTGATCAAGTCATCACTATGAGAAACAAAGAATGATGGAAAATATGATGACCCAAATTTGTCAAACTTTTACAACCTGGTAATATCATCAACAATTCCAGTTGTGGGGACATGCTTAAGATCTTTTAAATCCTTAATTACAACTTGGTGAGGTGAAAAATCTATGGTTTTACCTTCACTTGAATGAGTGATCTGATATACTGAAAGAAGGTTGTACGAAAGATTTGGAACACATAATACATCATTTAAATGACCATTATCAACCCAAAATGTTCCATACCCTACAACACCAAGAGATCTATATCACCAACAAATATTTTCTCGGTGTTACATTGATTTAGAGCGAAAAATATGGCTTTATCTTTTCCATATGATAATATTCTCTAGAATCAATATGCCACGCATAAGAAGAAGAAGTAGAATTTGCATTGAAGGAGAAACCATAAGAAGAAATTGTTGATTCAAGAAATTGCATGTGCATAAGAAGAAGAAGAATCAATATTGATGTTGTGCTTCTTCATCACTACTTCTCACGATTCCATATTTTTAAATCATTTAAAATACACATTACCATCTTTCCCACAAAATTTGCAATGCCTATCATCAGTCTTCTTATTTGGATTTTGTGCATTTGTCACCATTAGGAGAAAAAGTTGGCAGGGAGGGTTTGGGACCGTCGTTTTGCTTGTTGTTGTGGTGAGGGTCTTTCTTCTTGGGATTATTCGATTTATCTTTCTACTGGACCACTAAGAATTTGTTGGATGTACCCACGGTGATAACAATTCAATTTGCATAAGCTTATCTTTCTCTCAAATCATAACATCACAAAAAGATTCAAGAAATGGTTTTTTATAAGCACTCCCTAGAGATTTTCTAGTGGCATAAAAGGTAGATACAAAAACAAAATATGCACTACCGAGCTTAGCAAGAATAACACATATGCATCGATCTTCCTTCAAATCTAGTTGACATTTTATAGACAAAATTCTAGGTGTTTTCAACTTAGATAGGTAATATTAAATGCAAGGAAAATCATTTGGACTTAAATTGATTAACTAATTTTCCAATTGGTGGGCTTGAATAATATTGTGTTTACCAAACACAACTTCAAGATTTTCCTAAGATTTATCTAGACCCTCAACTCCTTGAAGGTGAAACCTTAAATCAAGAGAGATGGAAATTATGATTGGTCCACATGCTTCATCATTCCTACTATCCCATTTGGCATACTTGTCATCATCAATGGGTTCTTGTTATTTTCCAAAGGTAATGTGGTATAGTCCTTTACTTCTTAATACATCCTCCATATGAGATTTCCATGAGAAGTAGTTGGTACTTGTAAGAAAGAGATCATTGGGAGAATCCATATCAAATATGTAGAGAATATGGATTTAAAATCTGAAATTGATGGTCTGGATGGAAATCTCTCAAAAAAATCGGTTGTTTAAAAAAAGATGGCACTGAAAACAAACTTTGGATGTGAAAATTATGCCCTTTTGAAAAAAAACATAATTGGTAACTGAAGAGCCACGTGGAAAGTAGAAGTTGGTCCACATGGTGATGTTCCTCCTAACTATGCCTATAAGCTCACTTTTAAATAAGTTACATATGAAGTGACTCACTTTTATAAAATAAGTGGGAATCACTTTTACAATGAAGTTACTTTGTAAATGAAAGTTGTGTGCAAAAAATAACTTAAAATAAAACACTGAATTTATTTAATAGTGATTCACTTTTATAATTAAGAGAAATGTACTTTACTATGAATGCATGAACTTTTAAAAACAAAGTAACAAAAGAGAGACTTGAACTCGAGACCCGTTACTAAGTAAAATGTCTTTCAACCAAGTGAGCTAGTGTAAAACACATTATATTCTTAAGAAGGAGGATTGGGGTTGTCGTCGTCGTAGTCACCGTCATCGTTGTTGTTGTTATATTTTGTAGCTCAGAGGTACATCTGCATTGGCGGTGCCCAACATGTACAAGATACTAAGAAAATGTCTCTCTCTAGTGACTTTACAAAGTAAGTTTATAAAGTGATTTTATAAAGTCAAGTTAATTCTTTTAATATTTGATGGGTAAAAGTGAATTTCTAAAGTTTAGGTCATTTAAGTTATTTAAGTGAACTCAACAAATGGTAGAGTCATGACCATTGATATCAAGAGGGAAAGATCTAATCTTGATCATATATCTCTTTGGAAGACCAAGGGTTCGGTAAGTTACTCATTAATGAGTAATAAAAGGAGCACTTGAGGGAGAGGTGGGGCACACTTTTGAAGAGAGCTTGAATGGAAAGTGAAGATGCATGATTCCCAAGAGAGAGTTTGAGCTAAGGGAAAGAGTAGCAACAAGAGGGGATTGACATGCATCCTAAGGAGGGGATTGACATGCATCCCAAGAATATTTTCAACAATGTTTGCAGTCTTGTACCATACAACAACTGAAGGTGGACCATACAACATTTATTGTTTGTTGTACAACTGATATAAATCACAAAAATTGAGACAAAAGATGTTTGGCATGATTTCCAATGTGTTTTTCTAAGAAAGGGCCATACAATTGATTATTGTACCTTATAGTCAAGTCTGGGCACAAAAATCGAAGGTAAACCTATTGTATTTCTATTGTACGGGACCGTACAATTACACATAAATCAAGACAATTCGTGTGGGCATGAAAATCAAGGTGTTTTGTGTAGATTTAGTGAGATACGTTATTGTATTTAATGCTAATAATATTGTTTTTGCAAACTCAAAATTTTTCCTTGAGCTCAATAAGAAGAAATCTCCTTGATTGGTTTTTCCCTTGTGGGTTTTTCCATGGGCATTGCCCAGAAAATTCCTTGTGTCAAATGCGTTCAATGCTTATCCATTGCTCATTTTTCCATTGTTATATTTTCCATATTACTTAGTCAATTATATTTCTTCTCATAGTTCCAGTAAAATTCATGTTCTTTCATTGCTTTATTGGTGAATAATTATTGATGGTTGAAATATATTATTGACTAAGTGTTTAAGGGATGATGTTTTGACATGGTATCATATCTTGGGCTCTGAGGTTCAGTGGATAGAGTTTGGCACTTAGATAGAAATAACTTACAGGGTTTTTGCTTGGAAGAAGAAGGGGAAGAAAGGGTCTTTTTCAGTTGGACAAATATGTATTCCAATATCAGGTATGAGGATAGGTTGGAGGGGATCTCCAACTACCTGCAGTGGAAGGTGAGGATAACAGTTGTTCTCAAAGAGAAAAAGTTGTGGGAATTTTTGAATACCACAGTGACAGTACCTTCATTAGATCCCATTTCTCTAGACATCCATGAGGTGAAGGAAGAAAGGGATTCAATAATAATATTGGATGGAGTCAGAAATAACCTGATTCCACATTTGGATTAGAAGCATACGACCATAGAGATGTGGGATGCACTGAGAAATGTTTATGACGAAAATAATGAGAACCGAAAAATGGCTCTCAAGGATAAGATCCACAGTACTAGGATGGCCAAGGGAAAGAGTATGCCCTCCTGCCTCACCAGATTCACACAGGTGAAGGATGAGTTGGTATAAGTCAAAGAAATTATTCTAGACTTAGAGTTGGTCTGCATATCCCTCAAGGGATTCACCAAAAAGTGGGATTTTTTTCATGAAGTATGTGGTGGGGAGAGATAAGATACCAGATTGGAGCAGACTATGGGATGAATTTACTCGGGAGGAGATATAGGAGGGGTCTTAGAGTAGAGATCAAGAGAGGGAAGAGGGTGGTACAAATGAATAGAATGTTTCTCTTGTGGGAAAGAGAAAAGACAAGAAGAAGGACATGAACAAAATGAAATTATTTGCATGTCACAAGACTAGCCACTATAATAGTCAATGTCTGAACAAAAATAAGAAGAAGGAGCCATAGGTATCAACATTAACTAAGGTTACTGAGTTCACTAAGAAATTCGAGAGGGAATTTTCTTTGATGAATGGTCCTTCAGGCAATGGTTGTCCGGTGTTCGAGGACATTGAAGTGTGGTTTGTGGACAATGGTGCATCTCAACATATGATGGGAATGAGGTCAATGTTCCTTAGTCTTTTTGATACAGACTCAAAATGTTATGTGGATAGTGGTGTCAGTTCTAGGATTATAGTAAGAGGGTTTGGAAGTGTGATATTCCATATAGAGTCAAGAGGTTTTATAGAAGTGGTCAATGTGTTGTTTATTCCAGAGATGAAAATAACCTTTCTCTCAGTGTTATCTTTGGAGATTGATGGATTTGGAGTTCTGTTCTTCTGTGGATGGGTGTTTCTATATCTAGAGGGAGCTACTCTGAGCACAACAATTTTTCTTTGTGTCAGACATGAGAGGTTATATAGGTTGTTGGGAAAGCATGTGGTTGGATCCTGTGGATTATTGGATTCAAATTCTATATTAGTGTTAGAGTGTGGGTCGGTTGCACGAGAGAGGGAGTTGATACCGAGGACACAATATTATTTCGGTACTCTCATAAGATTCAATAGGTATGAAATGACACATATGGATGATCACGAGAGTGAGGAGAATCCTAGGAGCATGTAGTCAATTCAAAGATCCATAGAGATAGACACAAATGATTCTAGTGTAGTGGGAGCAGAGGCTTCTAGTTCAGAGGGAGCAACAATAGTAGTGGATGAGATGATGGAGTTGGAGACAAATTTTGGTGGAGGGACTAGAAGTAACTCCCTTGCTAAGAGGGAGAGTTATATTTTGTAGCTTAGAGGTAATTTTTCATTGGTGGCACCCAACATGTAGAAGAAACTGATCAAATGTCTCTCTCTAGTGACTCTATAAAGTAAGTTTATAAAGTGACTTTATAAAGTGATTTTATAAAGTCAGGTTGAGCTTTTTAATATTTATGGGAAAAATGAATTTCTGAACTTTAATTCACTTAAGTTATTTAAGTGAAATCAACAGATGATAAAGTCATGACTGTTGATCTCAAGAGGGAAATATCTAATCTTAATCGTCTATCTCTTTGGAAGACCAAGGGTTAGGGAAGTTACTCATTAATGAGTAATAAAAGGAGCACTTGAGGGAGAGGTGAGGTGCACTTTTGAAGAGAGCTTGGAGGGAAAGTGAAGAGGAACAATTCCCAAGAGAAAGTTTGAGTTGAAGGAAAGAGTAGCGGCAAGAGGGGATTGACATGAATCCCAAGATATTTTCAGCATTGTTTGCAGTCTTGTATAGTACAACAAATGAAGGTGGGTCATACAACTGATATAAACCATAGAAATCAAGGAAATAGATGTTTGGCACAATTTCCAAGGTGTTTTGCTGAGGAAGGACCATATAGTTGAGTAATGTACCTTATATTTGATTTTAGGAACAAAAGTCGAAGGTAAACCTACTATATTTCTGTTGTACACGACCGTATAGTTGCACAAAAATCGAGACATCTTATGTGGGAACAAAAATCAAGGTGTTTTTTTGCAGATTTAGTGAGATAAGTTGTTGTATTTAATGTTGATAATATTGTTGTTGTAAAATCATAATTTTTCTTTGATCTCAACAAGAAGAAATCTTCTTGATTGGTTTTCCCCTTGTGGGTTTTACCAAGGGAATTGCCTAGAAAATTCCTTGTGTCAAATGTGTTGAATGCTTGTCCATTGTTCATTTTTCCACTCCTATATTTTCCAAATTACTTAGTCACTTTTATATATGCTCATAGTTCCAGTAAGATGCATGTGGTTTCCTTGATTGATTGGTGAATAACTATTGGATTTTGTAATCTATTATTGACTAAGTGTTTGAGGGATGACTGTTTAACAATTGTTGTTGTTGAATATTTCCTTGGATTTCATGCTCAATAAAAAATTATTTTCATGCATTCACACACAAACAAATTTTTCTTCTCAACAACAATAAGGTTTAGATCTCGGTTTGCTTAACAAGAAAATGAAAAATGTCCCTATGTTTCTAATTTACAGAGATTGCACAAAGCACATGACAAAGACCATGCACAGACATAAAAACCCTTTCCGCTCTATTTCTAAGTTTCCTAGATCGCACAAAGCATAGGGAAAAGAGCATACATAGATCGAAAAGAGTATCAATTTGGAAACAAAAAAATGAAATAAAACTGAAATATATCTCTGTAAAAATTTAAAAAGGTGTATTTAGGCTTTATACCTCAGAATCTAACTGAAATTGTCATGTCTTGGGAAAACAAAACCTTTTCGAGTGAAATGAAAATATTTTCTACCTTAAATAAGTTCTCCATATGCAATGGAACAATACTCTCGACCCAAAAATATACTAAAATGAAATAAACTAAATATGCAATAACACAATTTCAAGATATCAATATACAACAGGAGCGGGTCTTCAAATGTGCTCCAATACTCTATTCGACAACACAAATATTCCAAGGAAGGACGAACACTTTCAGTAACCACTCACACAACTAGATCAAACATCAACACATTGATCTTTTACATGGTAAAACCCCTGTGGAGAAACATCCAAGGCCCCAACCAACGTGACCACTTAGGGTAATTTATTAATGCAAAAGAGAAATTTACAAGATATTTACAAGAGAGTTTCTCACAATCGATCATCGACAAATGAACCTCCATGCTCTTTAACCAAACATCATGGACCAATCAGGTGCTATGTCATGTATTATTATATCCATTAAGATCGAAGAGAATATGATACATAAGATCACTCTATGTGAATAAAATATCACGATCGTCATATTTACTAACTACAAATACATACTAATGCCAACTAAAGAAACACACTTTAACCTAATGACACATTAGACCAAGTGTATATTAACTAATTCCTAAGTGTTTAAATATCCAAACAATTTCTTGTGTAATGTCAATGGGTTGATGAATGGTTGCATGAGTGGCACATGTTCCCACTTGAACAACACAAATTTGTTTTAGTTAGTGGTGTTAAAAGTGTTGTGTAGGCACATTGGAAGGGCAGAGTGAACTTCCAACCATACCCATTTTGTATAAATATAGAGAAAAATTGACTTGAAACCAGATTTGAAGATGGAGTTATTAGTGATAAATTAATTGTAGATATCCATATTTGATTTTCTATAGAGGATCCATGTTAAAAGAATGGGTAGGCCATCGAACTACTATTTATGAATCACAAAATTGCTTGTTGATCATCTCTAAACTAATATTATGGAATTTGATTTAACACATTTTCTTTACAATCTATGAATGCTTCCACGTCTACATTATTTTTCTCAATGATATTACCTTTGACACACAAATACCTTCACTCTTGTTTCCATCATCATAATATATATGGACCACTTATACTATTGTTATTTTATTGGTAGTACCTGCATTACTTTGAAAATAAGGATGATAAAGTATATTAAATAATTGTATATCATGAATAAATATTGCATAAATTGATAAAATTATGTTATGAACCAAACTCAAAAATAATCAATGAATAATAATCCACTTCAAGGGGGGAAACCTACTTTTACAATATATCCAATGTACAAAACAAGATTCCTATACAAATGAATCTAATTTATTATAAATAGGAGATAAAGTGAGCATGATGTAATCTACCACTATGAATACCTAACCATAACTAATAAAATAAGAATAAATGAGTGTTAGGGCCTTAATACAACCCCTCTCTATTAAAAACTATTTTCCCTCAAAGCTTGTCATTGAGAGTGTTTCTTCATGAAATCCTCATTTTTCCATGTAGCTTCTTCTAGAGGCATATTCTTCCACTTGATTACGTATCCCATAATGGTTTTGTTATAAAGAGATATAGAACATAGATGAATAAATTTTTGAGATCAAGAATCAACTTCCCTTCATCTGATTCTAGAAATTCTATTTGCATTGACATATTTTGTCCCAAAACCATTTTTTAGGAAAGATACATGAAAAACCTTATGAATGCAAGAAGAAGGAAATTATAACTCATACACCACCTATCCAATCCTGTAGGGTCCATAAAATTTTGGAGCTAATGTTTTATTATTCTTCTGTGTGAGAGTAGATTGCATATAGGGTTGTAGACTCAAAATTATCCAATCACCCTCCTCAAATTGTCCTTCACTTATATGTTAATCTTCTTTCCACTTCCTCCTGTTTTGTTCCATTTGAAGGTTTTCCTAAACAAATATAAAAGTTTCCTCAGTATTTTCCATGTGTGATTCTATTGCTTGTACTTTGGACTGGTCCTACAAAAAGTATGAGATACTAGGAGTTGAATATCCATAAAAGAATTCAAATGGGGACATCTTAGTAGATGTGTGATAGGTGGTATTATACCACCATTCAGCTAGAGGAAGCCACTTCACCAATTGATATTTATTTTCTAAAGAATAGCAATGTAGATAACCCTAAACACATTTGTTAAATATTTTTGTTTGACCATTTGTTTGTGGATAATATTATGAACTCATAGATAGTGTTGTTCCACTCATCTTCCATAATTATTTTTGAACATTTCCTGTGAATTTTGGATCTTCATCACATGCTATTACTTTATAAAATCCATGAAATCTATGTATTTCCTTAATTAACACTTATTCCACTTGAATTTCTATATATGTACTTTGAATTCCAAAAAAATGTTCATATTTTGTGAGTCTATCCACTACCAAAAAAATTGAATCCTTACCTTCTGATTTTGGTAAACCTGTAATGAAATCCATTGATATATCTTCCCAAGTTTTATTAGGTATGTGTAAAGGATAAATAAAAGTTGGAGATTTTACTATCCATCCTTTATTTTTTGGAAAAATTGACATTCTTTTAATTTGTTTTGAATATCTTTCTTCAGTCTCCCCCCAAAAAATATATTTTTTGATCCTTTGGTATGTTTTAAGGAACCCCAAATTCCATAACATTAGAGAGTCATGAGACTCCATTAATATTTTTTTCTACAACTTTTATTGAGGGAAAAAAAATATTCTACCCTTGTACCAAAGGATATATCTCTTCCACTCCCAATGTTCCATAGAGTTCATCTCTTCCTTTATACATTGGATTTTATGTCTAGTACTATTGTCGTTTTGTTATTCCTAGAAAGATTCTTCCAACCATAGAGGAATGGAAGATTTAATAGAATATAAACTCAAGGATTCTTTTATTTTGGAAAGGTAATCTCCTATCACATTGTCCTTCCCCTTTTTGTAGATTACTTCAAAATCAACTCATTGCAATTTTTCTACCCATTTTTTTCTCTTCTGATGACAATATTTACTCCAAACATTACTTTAGGATATCATGTTTTGTCTTGACTTTAAAATGTCTCTCAATGAGATATTGTCACCATTTTTAATTGTGTAAAATTGCTGCCATTTATTTTTTATATGTATATTTCACCCAGTCATTTCCCTTGAATTGTTTACTTTCAAAGGCCAATGGTTTCCCTTGTGTCAATACTATTCAAATTTTGTCTCTTGATGCATCCTATTAAAATATGAATGTTTTACAACAATTAGGTGTTTTTAATATTAGTGTAGAAGACATGACATCCTTTAATAGTGTGAATGCTAAGGTATCATCTTCCTTCCATAAAAATGAGTTTTTCTTCAAGAGAGGAGTCAGTGGACCTATAATGTGTGCATAATCCTTAAAAAAAATCCAATGATATATTGTAAGACCCAAACATCCTTTAAGACTCTGGATGTTCTTAGGAATAGGCCATTTTGTAATAGCTTGTATCTTTTGAGGGTCCACCTTAACCCCTTCCATTGAAAAAGTATGACCCAAATACTCTACTTCTTGTTCCCCAAAAGCACATTTTGATCTTTTTACATATGATTGATTTTTATCAAGAATTTGTAGGAATTTATCCACATGTTTAATGTGGTATTCCCATGATTTTATATAGATACAATTATCATGATCAAATAAAAATGACATAAACTTTATAATTTGGGGTCGAAATTATTTTTCATAAGGCTTTGAAAAGTAAAAGGAGAACTAATTAACCCAAAATAAATTACCAAGAACTCATAATTCCCTTCGTATGTTCTAAAAGTTGTTTTGGGAATTTCTTTTTTATTAATATAATTTGGTGGTGTCCTAATTTAAGATTTAAATTTGGAAAATAAGCCACTCCATGAAGCTCATCCAATAACTCATCAATATTTGGAATAGGAAATTTATCCTTGATGGAAATTTTGTTTAAATCTCTATAATTAGGCCAGATCCTTCAAGAATTATCTGTTTATCTCACCATAACTACTTGAGATAAAAATGAACTCTTGCTTGGTTGAACAATACATGAATCTAGCATGTCTTGTATAATTTGATCAATATCTCCCTTTTGTTGACGATGATATATATAATGAATTTTATTAGGATGCATACCTCCAAGTATTAGTTCAATTTTATGTTCATGATCTCTATATGGAGGTATCCCTTTTTAGGAGATTTTCCATTCTATCAGATTTGATGACCTGAGAAGGAGCATATTTTAACCCTTTAAGTCCATAATGAATTCCTTCCAATTCAAATATCATGAATATTTCGTTATAGTTTGTAGAGAATATACCTAATGTTCTCGACCATTTAATCCCCAGAACAAAATATACTCCTCCAATGGTAATAAAATACATTAGGCTTTCTAATTTATAATCTTCCATACTGAGTTTAATGCTGTGGCATTTTCCTACACAATCAATAATTCCCCCATTAACAACCAAACCTTGAAATGTTTTCACTTGATACACAAAAAAATTGAGGATCTCTGCTAATATTTTGTCAATGAAGTTATGCAATATTACCTGAGTCGATAAGCACTATGGAATTCTTCTTCTTAATGTATCATGTAATATAAAGGGCTTGAGGTGCTGAAAAACCTTCCAATGCATGAACATATATTTCACACCTATTCAGAGGCCTCTTATGCCATTGTAACGAGTCATCACACATTATACATTAGCATAAGAGAATATAAGAATACATGTAATAAATTAAGTATGTACAATAATTAAATGCATAAGTCATGTAAAGGATATTAACAAATGATTAGTTGGAGTGGGTATAACCACTCCAACCATTTCTCCAATGTATAAATACTCTTGAAGAAGGAATATGAAAGAAGTTTGTTAACCTTCCCTAAATAATATCTTCTCTCTTGAGTATGTTTTCATGATGTTTTCCCTAATGTAGCCTCTTCTTGAATTCCCATGTAATATAGAAGATTACAACATTGGCATTGTTTCTTCCTTCATCCGATCTAGGTGATAGCAATAATGAATGGAGGTGGTTCAAACTTGAAAGAGAAAATGAGATGAAGAACCTGAAATTTGAATATAATTAGAAAATAAAAGAATAAGAAAGTTGTTTATATATATATATATACTCATTGTTAAATATGTTTAAGAAAGATTATTGAAGAATGTTCGTGATTATTTTTAAATTTTAATGCGGATAATTTTGTTAGTGTTTTGTGTGGAAAGAAGACTGATTCTATGAATAAAGAAACTCTTTCTACTCTTGTCAAGAATTATGAATATCAAGTTCACTTGCTCATAGGCCACACAATGAGGATGGTTCAGTTTAGCATACTCATCCTCGAGGTAATTCAAACGATGTCCATGGTGAAAATAAATTATCTTGAGATGTATGAAGGTGGTAAAACAAATATTGGGGATCTAATTGATCCTCATAGGGTTTCGTCCTGATTCTTCTACGTGTTCAAAATAATGGCATCCCATGCATCAAATATATTTTTGTTGCAATTATTCTCTTCAGTCTTTGTACCAGTAAATGATGTCAATGAATCTATTCAGTGGATGGAAGGAGTGATTCATGGAATTGAATGCATTGATCCATTCATATGAAGTATGTAATATGGATGGGTTTGTTGAATGCACAAATTCATTCTTACTCTATTATAATCCATGTTACCTTTGATTCATGTGGATTAATTGACTCAACAACAAGGTATCTCTAAAACAATATTCACATGGGGTGTTGTCACTGCACTCAATGTCATGCCCACATTCCTCAATCAATGAGGGGAGAAAATGATGGGGAATTTTGAAAATTAAGTAATTGTGAAACCTGTTCGTTGAATAGAAAATGCCCTCCATAGTCAACTCAAGTTTGTTGATCAAAATTTGTGGATGTTGATTATTTGATTTTATAATGAGAAATTAGACATAAGTGTGAGAGCATATTATTCATTTATATGATACATATATAGATAAATTGATGTGACCTTTGGATTTATTTTAGAAGAGGTCTCTTGGAATTCTAATGATTGTTACTATCACTTGAAGTTTCACATTCCTTCAAGTGTGTAACACTAATGGATTGAATTTTTAACATTACATCCCTTAATAGTGATCCGGATTTTATGAGCAGAACAAAATGAATACCGATTATTAGCAGGTACTTAACACAAAAATAACAGAGATACAGTAAAACTAGTTTTCTATTAAATAACAAAATAAGCTGAAACTATAAAATGCAGCGGAAACAAGCTTGCTAGAATGGTGGCGGCTTATCTCTGAGAAGAGATGTGACGGCAGCGCGCATTCGCAAGAAGATAGTTACAATGAGGCTCGAAAGGCTTTTTTACAATAGACGAGAATGCCAAAAGTCCTAGACATCCAAAAACCTAACCCTAGGAGATGAAGCGTCAAAAGTCATGTGGGCCCCGTTTGGGTAAGTTGGTGCATCAACTTCCCGGGGTCGTAACTTTTGCATACGATCTCCGTTTTAGGTGTATGATATCTCGTTGGAAATATCTATCCGAGGAATACAACATTTTTGACAAAATTCCATGATGGAATTTTGCAACTGCAACATACCCCAAAAAACGTCGTTTAGGGCCTCAAAACAGCTCCAGAAGTTCAGGACCCGAAAAACTGCTAAAAATAATAAATTGCC
>JZKD02S2354099.1:324490-359117 GCA_000966675.3 Picea glauca | reverse complement strand
GTCATGTGGGCCCCGTTTGGGTAAGTTGGTGCATCAACTTCCCGGGGTCGTAACTTTTGCATACGATCTCCGTTTTAGGCGTATGATAGCTCATTGGAAAGATCTATCCGAGGACATACCCCAAAAAAACGTCGTTTAGGGCCTCAAAATGGCTCCAGAAGTTCAGGACCCAAAAAACTGCTAAAAATAGTAAATTGCCAAAAATGTCAAAACGCTGTTTTGAGCCAGTTGGAAAAGGTGGGTGGCCACCGATATCCATCTGGATCAAATAGGAAGGGGTGTATGTGAGTCCAAGAAGAGAGATTAAATATGGAAGTGTGTAGGTGAAATCTTGAAGTGGAAATATATAAATCACTGAATGTACTCTTTGAATTTGGTGGTTTTTGGATGACCACAAACCAAATGGTTATGTAACATCCCCACTATAATCCCCAGTTTAATTAATTCTTGTGTATATATAATGTGTGGCTATGGCCAAAGTGATGTAATATGCAAATTGTGTTTCAATGTTTTAATAATAAAAATGTGATGCCCAATCCTAAGGGAACATGGACAAGAGATGGGGGATAAATTAATCCACAAGAGAAGGGATAGTCTAAGATAATGGCCAAGAGAGGTCCAAGGGGAAATTACCCATGTATATGAATCCAACCCATTTTCCTAAATTTCCTATGCTATGTGGACCTTCCAATTTTCAGTTGAGTGTTCCCAAAGCCAATCATTGAATGCATGTAAGAGGGTGGGTGTGAGTGGTCACATCCCAAAGTTATTGGGCACATGGGGGTTGATTACAATTATCTTGGGGAAGAGTGTCAGTCAAGAAAGGAAAGACAAAGAAAGAAAATGCGTATGGGTTGGGAGAGAAGTATTACACATTGAGTTTTGGTCCATGAGGAACAAGTAGAGAGCAAGAAATATATCTTGGAGAGGGTGCATTCATGGAGGGAGAATTATAGAACAAGATGGAGTGTATTAGAGCATATTTGGACATGGAAATTGAAGAATTAGGTTGCCAATCCTTAAGAGTGAACTCCTATGTGAGTTTCACTAAAACAACAAGTGTTGTTGTTGGTTTGTTGATAGTTTTCCTAGCAACAAGTTCCCTTTAGTTCCCAGTTGAGGGATTCTTGGTTACTTGTCCCAGAGAGACCTTGATAAATGAATGAGATTCCTAAGGGATTGAAATCAGTGAACATGTACATTCCTTCAGTTGGGAAGGTCAAGTGGAAGAGATTTGGTGGAAAAATTGGGATAGTTGTTGGAAGATATCAATGGTTTGTGAGTTTTATGATATGTGAGTGGACTGTGAGAGACCACCCTATTTTTGGATTACAAGCCTCAACTTGGGGGTGAATGGATGTTGATATTTGGAATAGTCATTTTATGTTTGGGTGGAACATTTGTCCCAAGCAACTGGTTGCACAACTCTTGTTTAAAGATAGGTGTTTTATCTTGTTGTTGTGTTATTTACACGTGTTATTGTTGTGCATGAACTCTGTGTACACTGTAAATGAGAATGATTTATATGTTGTTGTATGAGATGTTTAGTTGCATTTCATGTTGATTATTAGCATGCTATATGGTGCATACCCCTGAACCCTCGGGTCAAGGTCCACGCAGGATCAATCTAAATCTGCCCTTGGGTCAAATTGACTCTTTGATTTCCCCTCGGGGAATATCTCATACCTTCATGGCGTATCCATAGGTCCTTATGAATTGAGCCTATGTCAACAAACACTAGGATCCAACCCAAATATCCTTGACCACAATAGCATCACACCCTTCACTAATTTGGGACTTCGGGTCTTGCAATTCCCTGATCCCTAATGTCGAGTTTCTCGTCCCTCTATTTTCGAAACCCAAAATGCTGATTCACCGAAATGTTTGGCCGCGTCCTACTCCATATTCATATCGCGTTTCGTGATTTTAGGAATCCCAGAACAAGGAACCCCTATTTCTTGTCTTCGAAAATGCCAAAATGTCGAACCCCGATGCGTTTAGCAAAGACTGGCTCCCCTATGGGACTTTTCTCCGATTTGTGGTTTCAGACTTTGCGTCTTCGCGAATCCTGATGCAAGGCTTCCAGCTCTCCAACCTACGAAACCCTGAAATAGTCAACAAAGTTTTGACTCCACTTAGTGACAAGTACGCCACCTGTCTTCCCTGCTATCTTCTATCTCTAACATGGATTCTTGCCACCCGTCACTCCAAGATTTTTGGCTTTTGGGACTTGAATGAACCTTCGATTTTCGTCCCTCTATCACTTCTAGACCCTGAATTCTGAAATGGTACTTTCCACAGGTTCAAAGAATAATAAGCCTCTATTCGATCCAATGCTTAACTTCTCCGCAACTCTCTTGGATCCTATGGTCCTCACTATTTCATGAATCCTCCATAGAGAATTTTGACCGCTCGTTTCCTCCTTGACAACTCTTGCAAAACGAACCAGTGTTCTTCCACTGGAACTTAACCTCTGCGATATTTTTTCAATCTTTGTCTCCCTTTGGGTACTCTCAAAGGTGCTTACCATCCTGATCTTTCACTTAGAAACTCAAACCTCCAAAAGGGTTCTTTCTCGCATATCTTGCGGCAAACTATCAAATACTCTTGGGTATTTGATCTTTCGACTTTGTGCACTTTCTTCTACAATAGTCTTCCTTTCTTCCACCTTAGTTAATAACTTCTAAGGTCTCATCTATCCTGCACACACCTTGCATGGATTTATGTGCTTCACTTGCACTTCTGTTGGAATGAGAAAAACGATATCCCTCCTGATCTTTCAGAGATAAACTCTGAACCTTTGTCAACGCACTCCCCATGGACGTTTCACTGCACTCCTTGCAGGAAATTTTCTTATTCAGGAAGAGAAACAATTGAAACTCATTCTCTCTCTCTATCGAACTTCAAACATTCAACATGAAATCATACATACACATAGTATTAAAGAAAATGCATGACAGAGAGAAGAAAACAAATGTAAGCATACCATTCACCATGTATAAATAGAAAACATCATAACACCATGAAATCTGATTCAAATCTTCTTATATTAATTCAAGCTTCTGTACATGGGTCTTTCTCCAAAACTCTCTCTTCTATAGCTCTATGCTTATGAAGTCTGAATGATGATGATAATGTCACAATGATACAAGGGTGAGGGTGTCTATATCCGTTTTCCCTCCTACTTCCTAAACTGTCTAATCTATGAATTCAAATCTACCTACTTTCATTAACTATGCATAAATGCCTCTACATTCTATAGACAAGATCGAATCACTCATGATATGTTTACAATATTAAAGTACACTTCCATTTAACCATTACATTAATGCTTCAAAAATGTGCGCTGGTGGTCTTCCAACTATCTTCCGCCTTCATGCTCGTTTGGTTGTTGATGATGCTCCTGCATCATACTCTCTTTCTTGAAAATTTTCATGAAATCCTGTTCATGAGATATTGCACGATCCATCCATGCTTCTGATTTTCTACTTCATCTTCCCAACTGACATATTTAATTGGGTGTCCCTTCCACTTGACCAAGTATTCAAAATACTCTTTTCTTCTAGTCTTCCTGTTGACTCTCGTGTCAATTATTCTTTCCATTTGTGGATTTTCATCTACAGGCATTTGTTTTTTCCATTGAACCTCTGCCTGTTCATCCTCTGTTCCTATTTTGTAAGGGTACAAATTCTCAACATTGAATATCGGTGAAATTTCGATCCCATCAGGTAATTCAATCAGATATGCGTTTGCCCCAAATTTCTTCAGGACCTTGCATGGTCCAATATTTTTTATTTTTAGTTTGTTATATGTTCCCCTTGGGAACCTCTCCTTCCTCAGATGTGAAAGAATCAGATCACCAAATTCAAATTGAAGTTATCTCCTGTGTTGATCTGCTCTATGCTTATACTCTTGGCTTAAACTCTGCAACTTCTCCTTGACTCGGATATGAAGCTCCTTCATTGATTTTGCAAAGTCCTCTACACTAGCACTTCTGAATTCATTTTGTTTTGAACCTTTCAATTCAGAAACTCACCTTGGTTGCATTCCATATACAATCTAGAATGGAATCTTCCCTGTGCTTCTATTGATCGAATCATTATAAGCAAATTCTTCCTGTGGCAGAATGTGATCCCAATGACTGTGGTGTTCAGTCACTAGGCTCCTTAGAAAATATCCCAATCTTCTATTCACAACTTCTATCTGCCCATCTGTTTGAGGATGATAAGCTGAGCTAAAAGAAAAACTTGTCCCCAACTTCTTCCATAAATTCCTCCAGAAATGTCCAACAAACTTGGTATCGCAATCCAAAATGATACTCCTTGCCAAGTCGTGAAGTCTGACAACTTCCTTGAAAAACAGGTTCGCAATATGAGTTGCGTCGCTGGTTTTCTAGAATGGTATTAAATGTGCCATATTGGAAAATTTGTCAACTACCACAAAGATTGAATCAAATCCTCTTTGTGTCCTTGGAAGTCCCAATATAAAATCCATGCTCACTGCATCCCATGGCCTTTCCGGTATGGGTAATGGCTGATATAACCCTGTGTTCTACCTTTTCCCTTTTGTGTGTTGATAAATTCTGCACCTGTCCACAAATTTCTTAACATATGTCCTCATCCCTGGCCAAAAATATGAGCCATTCAATTTTGAGAATGTCTTATCATGATCGAAGTGTCTGTCCAATCCTCCACTGTGTTTTTCCTTTAGCAGATTCTCCCTCATGGAGAATTTTGGAATACATAGTTGGTTGCCCCTAAATAATAATCCATCCTGGATCATATATTCAGTCCATTGGTTTCTATCCCTGAGAATACACTTCCTTAAAATCTGGATCATCTCTGTACATTTCCTTGAGGTTATCAAAACCCAAAGTCTTGACTCTGAATTCCTGCATAAGAAAACATTTCCTGCTCAAAGCATCAACAACTTTGTTAGCAATTCTAGAAATATGCTTAGTCAAAAAAGTAAAATTCTTCATGTATTCAATCCATTTAGCATGATTTTGGTTAAACTTCTCCTATTGAGTCACGAATTGCAAAGTGTGATTATCGTTGTACAAAAAAATCTCTTTAGGAACCAAATAATGTCTCCATTTCTTCACCGCTTGTATGACAACATAGAATTCCTTGTCATATGTTGAGTATTTAATCTTCGCTTCATTCAATTTCTCGCTAAAGTATGCAACCAACCTATCATCTTGGCTCAATACCACTCCAATTACAAACCCACTCGCGTCACACTTGACCTTAAATGTCTTGCTAAAATTTGGCAAAACCAAAATTGGCTTCTCCGTGATCTTCTTCTTCAGCAGGTTGAAACTCTTTTTTGCTTCCTCTATCCAATGAAAAGATTTGTGTCTTTTCTTCACCGTATCCATCATTGGTGGGATAATCCTGCTGAAATTTTGGATGAATTTCCTGTAGAAACTAGCTAAACCATGGAAGCTTCGTACTTCAAACACACTCTCCGACGATGGCCAATTCTTAATCACATTTACCTTTTCTGGATCCATCTTCAACTCATTCACAGAGATAAAAAAACCCAAATAAATGATTTCCTTCCTCATAAATGATGATTTCTTCATGTTTATCAGAAATTTATCTTGCTGTAATCTCTTCATCACTGCAGCTAAATGCTATAAGTGTTCTGCTTTTGTTTTGCTGAAAATTAGTATATCATCAAGATATACAATGACAAACTTCCCGATGAACTCCTTTAGGACTTCATTCATCAATCTCATGAAAGTACTGGGTGCATTCTTTAATACAAATGGAATAACAAGTCATTCATACAGCCCCTCATTCGTCTTGAATGTTGTCTTCCATTCATCACCTTCTCTCATACGAATTTGATGATACGAATAATCTTTCTCCACTCAAGAAATCCATAAAATCATCCATCCTTGGCAATGGAAATTTGTATTTTATGGTAATATTATTGATTTCCCTTGAGTCGGTACACATTCTCCAGCCTCCATCTTTCCTTGGGCTGAGCATTGTTGGAACAGTGCATGGACTCAAGATTTCTCTAAACAATCCTTTGTCCATTAAGTCCTGGACCTGCCTCTTAACTTCCTCATTCTCCTACGATGTCAACCTGTATGCAGCTTTGTTTGGTAAACTGGCTCCAGTTATAAGATCGATGTGATGTCTTATACTCCTGATCGGTGGCAATGAACAAGGTAGTTCGTCCACTACTATATTAACAAATTCTTCCAGCAACTTCTGGATTTCTTCTGGTAAATCATCCACTCTTGTATTGGTCAAAACATTTTTTGGCTTCCTGACCACAATAAATTGTGTGTCTTCCTTATTCTTAACCTCCTTAAGAAGTTCCTTCCCACTCATGAGAAGTACAGTGTTGCTTACCTCTGGTTTCACTTCTTTGTCCTTGATCGACAACAACATGTGTATGTGTTCTTTCTCCCATCATGAACCACATTTTTGTCATATTGCCATGGTCTACCCAGCAATAGATGACAAACATCCATGGGAATGACATCACATAATATTTCATCCTTATATCCTCCTATTTTAAATTCAACTAAACATTGTTTAGTGACATTTACCTGATGTCCTTTTTGTAGACACGAAATTCTGTATGGGCTTGGATGTACAATAGTCTCCAGCTCCATCTTTTCTACCATCTCTGTAGAAACAAGATTGTCTGTGCTACCACTGTCTATGATGACTTTGCATACTCTGTCTTTTGTCTTGCAAGCAGTCTGAAACATACTTCTCCTTTGGGCTAGGTTCTCCATCTCCTTCTCCGTCTTTAAGAGAACTTTCCTCATCATCAAGGATCTTCCACCCTTAGCATCTTCTGCCTCAAAATTCCATCCTTGAGCTTCGAAAATGTGAGTTTCACCACCTTATTTCTTATTATTTGGACACTCATAGGATTTATGTCCCTTTTTTCCATAGAAAAAGCATTTCACTTCACCACCTCTGCCTCTTCCTCTTCCTCTAGCTCGAGGAAAAGTATTTCTATCAGCATACTTCCCTCTCTGTGAGCTTCCTCCTCTCTCATGTTGAGTTTGAGGTTTCTTTCCTTCTTCTTTAGACTTCTGAGTCCTATCTTGGACAATTTGTTTGCCTTTGGCTTGAATTCTACCCTGGCCTCTTTGACCTTGCTTTCGACTCAGCTTTTCTTCAGCTTTCAGAGCCATCTGATAAGCATCCTCCACATTTCAAATGATCATCATGCTCATCTCATCTTGAATGTCATATCACATACCATTCATGTATCTAGCAACCTTTTCATCATCTCTTTCTCGATGACCTTATCTGATGTTTATCCTGTAGAATTCCTTAGTGTATTCTTTCACTGTCATCTTCTTATGTCTCAAATTTTACATCCTCCGAAATAGAGTGATTTGATAATCCTTGGGTATGCATTTGGCCTTCATCTTTGCAACCATTTTATCCCAACCCTTGATTTTCTTCTTTCCTTTGCAGCATCTATCAGCTTGAATTTCATCCCACCAAAGTCCTGCATGTCCTTTAAGTCTAGTGATAGCATGTTTGACTTTCTTGCATTCCTCAACATCCTCATAGTCAAAATATTTATCTAGAGTTATAATCTAGTCTAGAAGCTCCTCAACATCCAGGTTTCCCTCATACATGGGAATGTCCATCTTTTCTCTAGCACCTATCCTTGCAACAACCCTGAATAGGCGTTCATCTGCAACATCTTCGACTGGAACTTATTCTCCTTCGTTTCCAGCTTCATTTTTACTTTCAACTTCGTTGATATATCCAGCGTTAATTGTGCACCTCTGTGTTGTTTCCATGGCATCAAGCCTAGCACGTAGCTCGTGCATTTCAATTTCCATTGTTGGATTAGGCATTGGCCTATCGCTTCTCCTCAGCAGCATGGCTAAGAAATTTCTCCTCTTTTCTCTGCTACAGAAAGAAAATAACTTTTTCTACGCTTTGATACCACTCTGGTGCAGACCCCCGAACCCTTAGGTCGAGGTCCCCGTAGGATCGATCTAAATCTTCCCCTGGGTCAAATTGAATCTTCGATTTCCCCTTGGGGAATATCTCATACCTTCACGGCATATCCACAGGTCCTTATGAATTGATCCTGCGTGAAAAAACAGCAGGTGCCAACCCAAATCTCCTTGACCACAATAGCGTCGTGCCCTTTGCTAATTCAGGACTTCGGGTCTCACAATTTTGCGATCCCTAATGTCGATTTTTGCGGCCCTCTACTGCCGAAACCCAAAATTATGATTCACCGAAATGTTTGGCCATGTCCTCCTCCACAGTCATATCGCGTTTCATGATTTCGGGAATCCCGGAACAAGGAACCCCTGTTTCTTGTCTTCGAAAATGCCGAAATTTCGAACCTCGATGCGTTCAACAAAGATTGGCTCCCCTATCAGAATTTTCACCGATTTGGAGTTTCTGACTTCGCGTCTTCGTGAATCCTGATGCAAGGCTTCCGGCTCTCCAACCTACAAAAACCCGAAACAGTCAACAAAGTTTTGACTACGCCTAGCGATGAGTATGCCACCTGTCTTCCCTATTGTCTTCTATCTCTGACACAGATTCTTGCCACCCATCACTCCAAGCTTTCCGACTTTCGAGACTTGAACGAAACTTCGATTTCCATCCCTCTATCACTTCTAGACCCTAAATTATGAAATGGCACTTTCCACAGGGTCAAAGACTAATAAGCCTCCATTCAATCCAATGCTTAACTACTCCATAGCTCTCCTGGATCCTATGGTCCTCGTTATTTCATGAATCCTCCACAGAGAATTTTGACCGCTCGTTTCCTCCTTGACAACTCTTGCAAAACGAACCACTGTTCTTCCACTGGAACTTAACCTCTATGAGATTTTTTCAATCTCCATCTCCCTTTGGGTACTCTCAAAGGTGCTGACCCTCCTGAGCTTTCACTTACAAACTCAAACCTCCAAAAGGGTTCCTTCTTGCACACCTTGAGGAAAACTATCAAATAATCCTTGGTATTTGATCTTTCAACTCTGTGCTCTTCCTGCTACAACAGTCTTCCTTTCTTCCACCTTAGTTAATAACTTCTAAGGTCGCAGCTAGCCTATGCACACCTTGCATGGATTTCTGTGCTTCACTTGCACTTCTATTGGAATGAGAACAATGGTATCCCTCCTGAGCTTTCAGAGATAAACTCTGAACCTTTGTTAATGCACTCCTTGCAAATGTTTCACTGCACTCCTTGTAGGAACTTTTCTTACTCAAGAAGAGAAACAATTGAAACTCATTCTCTCTCTCTCTCTCTCTCTCAGAATTCAAACATTCAACATGAAATCATACATACACACAGTATTAAAGCAAATTCACAACAGAGAGAATAAAACGACTGTAAGCATACCATTCACCATGTATAAACATAAAACATCATAACACCATGAAATCTGATTCAAAGCTTCTTATATTAATTCAAGCTCCTGTACATGGGTATTTCTCCATAACTCTCTCTGCTACAACTCTATGATTATGAAGTCTGAATGATGATGATAATGTCACAATGATACAAGGGTGAGGGTGTCTATATCCATTTCCCCTCCTACTTCCTAAACTGTCTAATCTATGAATTCAAATATACCTACTTTCATTAACTATGCATAAATGCCTCTACATTCTACAGATGAGAGCGAATCGCTCATGATCTATTTACAATATGCAAGTATGCTTCCCTTTAACCATTACATTAATGCTTCAAAAACATTTCAAAAATGTGCACTGGTGGTCTTCCAGCTGTATTCCACCTTCACACTCGTTTGGCTGATGACGATGCTCTTGCATCACTATACATTCTTCTATTTTATGGTTGTAGACAATAGCTATATCTATTTTAATTTGTAGCTGAAAGATACAGGGAATTAGTTAACTGTAAATGAATTAGTTTGGTTAGAAAAAATTTCATTTTTATGAGTATTTTTCACCATAATGTCCCTTGGTTGGGTTGGGGGACATTACATTATGGTATCAGAGCATATGGTTCAAACATCAATCTTGGATGGGCTTGAACTAGAGCGAATTGGTGAAATTAATTGTTGCAGATTTTGTCTATGACGGGTTGGGGAAAAACGGAGAAGAACAAAGAGGAATACCCAATTTTGTGAGTGAAATCTAAGTTTAAATGACTACATAATGTTTAAGAAGGTTAATGGAGTAGAGTGGTGAATTTTCAAATCGAAATTGGACTTTAATGGTCAAAATTTAAGTTTTAATGGTCACGTGTAGATTTATAGGAAGTTTGGCGAATCGACGACCGATATCAAGTTTGATCTCAAGATCGACGACTGAGATTCACTTAAATAAATTTAAAAAATTGTAGAGGTTCATTCATTTGGAAGGTTGATAAAATCAACGACCGATATTCAATTTTGACATTTGGAGGTTGAAGGAGATTGATGGCCCAAATTCGCCTAGACTGAGATCAAAATTTTCTGAGTGTGAGACTTGGAAATAGAATCCATCGATGGTCGATGGTTAGATCTACGAGTTTGGTGAAGTGTTGGAATTTTTCCAAGATAAAACTTTGATGGCTAACAACCGATGGATAGGAATCGACAGAGTTGGATGAACTTGATACAATCAACGACCAAGATTCATTTCAGGGGTTTTGAAATAGATGATATCGACAATCTAGATCAATTGGAGAAATGTTGAAAAAATTCTAAGTGTTAAAGTTCACTAGGAGAAATATCTGACGATCGATGGTTGGTTCAGTCAAAAGGGAGAATAATTTGATTAGGCCATAAGACATATTTGACTGATGATGGCCAATGGTCGGGGGTTGGTTGAATCCACCAAAGTTTTTTCAATCGACAATGGTTGGTGTTTGAGTGTCAACTGATTTGAAGAAGTGTCTCAAATGATAAAAAATATCCACCGATGGACAATCGGTTAGTGGTAGGAGGTCAACCAAATTAGGTGAAGTATTTCAAACTGGGCAAGAGAATTTGTTGATGACTGACACACCGATGATTGGGCATCAATCGATTCGACAAAGTATTTGGTCATCCAATATAATCGGTTGATGGCTGATGGGGGAAAGAGGATGATGATGTAATAATCCACATTTCATGCAATGTCATCATCCACATGTCATGCCACATCACCCAAGTTGACACCTCAGGAAAATGTGTCATGCCGCGACAACATCCACGTGCCATGCCATGTCACAAACTACTAGATCAACCAATAGAAGTGGCCAATGATTGATGGTCAGGTCATCTCATTTGGGAAAGTGTATTAAAAAATAATAGAGGATCATCGATAGGCAATGACCAAAGGTTGAATCAGATGATTTAGGATTTGTATGCAAATCGATCATCAAGGAGTTGGGCCAATGACCAATGATCAGATCGACAGTTTGGGAAAAGCATTTTGTGCATCCAAAGGAAAGTTTTGATGATCAATGGTCGATAGAGTCATATCAAAAATTTATGTTTCTCTTGATTTGAGATCAACGGTTTAGAGTTAAAGGGATATTATAGTAGTAAAACAATAAATTTTGTATGAAATGTTCTGGATTTTTCAAAATTTCGAAGGTCATTAACTTGTAGGGCATTTTTTAGGCCCTAAACGACATTTTTAGCAAGTCAAAACCCACATGAATAAAGTGTTCCAAGGTACGTTGTGTCTCTACATATCAAATAAAATAACTCAGAGAGATGTATGCAATGAGCTAAATGGTTTACAAATCAGAGCTCGTATGGTAAAGTTACAACCAAAAGAATGAGGGTAAACTTTTGGCAACAATTTTACTTCCAGAGGGAATAAATGCATGCTCAGAAGTCCATTTGGGGCACATGAGAATTCGGTGGAAATATTATGACCCATAGAATCCAGTGGTTGAGTCATATTGTGGTTATGGGTACTTGAAAATGTGCAGGAAAATAAATAAGACACGTGTAGCATACATGGGTAAATTGGGTAAAACAACCTAAACTTCTTTGGACCATAACTTTCATCTCGAAGATCGGATTTGAGAAAACGAATAGTCGTTGGAAATGTATTGATGAGTAAAAGACACTTTTCAACCCAAAATATTTATTTGGGAATTGAAAATCATCATAAATTAATAATTATATTTTTGTAGCAGTAAAAGAGTGGAAAATTGCAGCATGTAGATGTTGTAATTTTTCGCTCAGAACTCAGATTGAGGAATGAGCAAAATCATTGGAAAGTTGTTTAAGAAAGGAATGTAATGTTTCCTTCATAAATTGATGAATAAATAACTTGTATTCTAATGGATGGAATGTTTTATGGTATGCATGTTTCTAACAATAATTATTACATGCAATTGTCTTACAGAATTAGAGGTACAAAAAGAAAATTTAGATCTTATATGAGGACTGGAGTTATGGATGATGCTCAGGGATATTATAGACATGAGGAAGAGGTCAGAGGTATGCATGTAAACATGGGGAATGTTGAGACAAAGTCAAATGGAATAAGGGACAGGCATGAACTTGTCACTTTGAGAATCCTACATAGAGAAGTGCAGAGCTACAGGGTTGATAATGAAGGAATCATGAAGGCTTGGGAAGAGATACTTCAAAGTTTGAATATGTTGAAAAATAAAGTCAACAAGGATTTTGGCACTAATAAAGCAGCTAGTTCTAGAAAAGTGTCAACATATATATCCCATAGCAAAAGGGATGATCATGGAAATGATAGGAAGTTAAGAAGCATGAGAAGGTGCCATCGTTCTCGAAAGAATTCCAGTAGAAGGACTCATGTATGTTTAGGGCTAGGGAGCATCCCAAGTGTGTCTCATGTTCGTAGGAAAAGGAGAAGGCATCAGAAAAAAATATTGCAAGGTGAACTAAAGAAAAGCAAGCCACCAAATTTCAATGGTGAGCACATGAAAGGAGAAATGTTTGAGGCCTAACAGTTGGAAATGAAGAAATAGTTCTAGTTGCATGATTACCCCTCCCGGGTAGAAGCTAGAATTTCCACCTACCACTTGCAAGGAAAGGAAACCATGTGGTAGGATCAACTTAAGCAAGACAAGAAAATTGATGAGAAGATAATCTCATGGAGATAGTTCAAAGGATATTTCTAAGAGAAATATTTGTCCGAGTATTACTATGAAAGGAAGATGAAAGAATTATTTGAACTCAAGCTAGTAACCATGACAATGGAGGAATATGAGAAGAGGTTCTTTGAATTGTTGAAGTATGTTGACTTCATCAAGGATGAGAAATTGAAAATACAAAGGTTTCTAAGTGGGTTACCATCCTTCTATAGTGACAAGATTCAATATGACAACCCAAAAACCTTGGAAGAAACCATAAGGAGAGAAAGGCTTCTTTATGAGAAAAGCAAATTAAGGCCACTTTTCCAAAAATCTTGGAATGACAAGATGAAAGGGAAAAAGGATCAAAGGTGGAAAGGTTTTAATCCACCATTTTTTAGAAATAATTCCCAAACAAATCAAAAAGGTCAGTTAGACCAAAATGAAGACAAGAATGCATATGCGTTTGGGAAAAGGCCAAGGAAATAGTCAGTACAATGTTGGGGATGTGAGGGAAATAATTTATATAGGGATTTCCCTCACAAAGGAGAAATAATGAGGACTACCCACAACATTCAGGAGGCTAAAACATTGGAAGACATGGGAGGAAGCATGCCAAGGATTTATGCAGTCTAGGAAAACAAACAAGATAAATATCAATCCCCAATGATTGAAGTGGAAGGTAAGATTGATAGCAATCCCATAACAATTTTGATTGATTTTTTAGCTAGTTATAGTTACATAAATGATAACATTGTTGAAATATTTCACTTGCATAGAAGTAAGCATGATAAATCTTGGTTATTTCAGTTAGCCACAGGATCTAAGAAAAAAATCAATGAGTTGGTTAAAGATTTTCAAATAAACATGAATGGGCTTAATACAAACGTAGATATAACATCATACCATTTGATTCATATGATTGTCTAATTGACATTGATTGGTTGGAAAAACACCGTGATGTCCTAGACTATTACAACACAACAATCACATGTCTTGTTGAAGAAGGGAAACAAAGAAAGACTCAAGGAATTCCAAGAGTTGTAGCTATTAGAGAGATTTCAGATATGTAGTTAAAGAAGAGTTTTAGGAAGGGTTGTCGTATTTTTGCAGCCCATATGGAAGTGGCAGCCAAAGACAAAGTGGAAAGCATTAAGGACCATCTGGTCTTGAAGGATTTTGAAGATGTTTTCAGAGAAATCCCAGGATTTCCACCAAAGAGAGACATTGATTTCTCTATAGATTTGGTGCCAAGAGCTTCCTTAGTTTCCAACACACCTTATATAATGGCACACCAAAATTGAAGGAGTTGCAGATGCAGATTGAAGAGTTGTTAAAGAAGGGGTATATACACCAAAGTGTGTCACCTTGGGGAGCCCCAGTTATTTTTGTGAAGAATAAATATGGAACCTTAAGGATGTATATTGATTTCAGACAACTTAATAAGGTCACCATAAAGAAAAAAATATCATTTACCAAGAATTGATGATTTTTTTGATCAACTGAAGGGTGTAAGAATATTTTTGAAGATTGACTTGAGATAAGGTTATCATCAAGTAAGGATAAAATAGGAAGACATCAACAAGACCACGTTCAAGACAAGATATGGGCATTATAAATTCATAATAGTGCCATTTGGACTATCAAATGCCCCAACAAGTTTTATGTGTTTGATGAATGGAGTGTTCAGGGAGTACCTGGACAAGTTTGTAATTGTGTTCCTAGATGATATACTCATCTACTCAAAGTCATAGGAGGAACATGAGAAACATTTAAAAATGGTGTTACAAGTTTTAAGAGAGCATAAATTGTATTCTAAGCTAAGTAAGTGCATCTTTTATCAAAAGATGATTCACTACCTGGGGCATATAATTTCAATAGATGGGATAGCAGTGGATGCTAAGAAGATAGAGGAAATTAGAGGACGACCAATGCCAAAGAATGTGACAAAGTTCATATAATTCACGGGTATTTCTGGTTATTAATGAAGATTCATAAAAGGGTTCTCAAATATTGCAAGTCCAATCACTTATTTGAAAAAGAAGGGAGTGAAATTTGAAGGGACTTTCAAGTGTGAAGAGAGTTTTAAATAGTTGAAGAATATATTGACAAGTGCACTAGTTTTGAAGATTGGAAATCCATATGAATATTTTTTTGTTTGCACTAATGTGTGCAAGGAAGGGCTTGATGGATTTCTCAGTTAAAAGGATCATGTGGTATGCTATGAGTCCATAAAATTAAAAGAGCATGAAATAAATTATGCTACCCATGATCTAGAGTTAGAAGAAATTGTGCATGCATTAAAAATGTGGAGACATTACCTTATGGTTAATAAATTCGATATAAGGATATATCATTGTGGTATGAAACATTTGTTTTGAAAACCAACACTAAATGATAGACAAACTCGATGGATGGAATTTCTGAGTGAATATGACTTCAAAATTAAGAATATTAAAGGAAAGGAAAATCAAGTGGCCGATGCACTCAGTAGGAGAGATCATGAAGTCCATATTGCAGCTATCAGCATGTACAAGACTGATATGAAAGATCAAATTATTACAAGAACAAATTTAGATAAAAAGTGTCTAAAAGTAAAAGAAACATTACAACAAGGGAATTTTCAGCAAAAATTTAATTATTATGAGATGAAAGAAGATGGAATTCTCATGTACAAAGGAAAAGTATATGTGTTGAATTCTAGTGAGCTAAAAAATGCAGTTCTGAAGGAAATGTGTAGTGTGTCATATGTTGGGCACCTAGGATATTAGCAAACAATTGCATCTATAAGAAGCCAAAAAATTTGGCCGAGAATGAAAAGGGAAGTGGATAAGTACATAGTCAGATGTATAGAATGTCAAAAAGTGAAGACAGAGCATATACATCGAGCAAGCTTTCTACAACCATTTCCCATTCTGAAATTGAAGTGGGAAGTTGTCATGGTTGATTTTATTAATAATCTTCCTAGAATAGTTAAGAAACATGATTCCATCATGGTGGTGGAGGATAAATTGACTAAGGTAGTGCATTTTATTCCAATAAATACTACACACAAGGAAACAAATATTGCAGAGATATATATGAAATAATTTTCTTGGCTACATGGGATGCTTAAGGAAATAGTTTATTATAGAGATCCAAAGTTTACGTCGAATTTTTGAAAAGTTTTTTTCAAAGGATTTGGAACAAATCTAAACCTTAGTACAATGTATCACCCCGAGTCAGATGGGAAAACAAAAAGGACCAACATGATAATTGACGACATGCTTATAATGTATGTGATGGATCAACCATCAAAGTGGGAAGATTATATTCATTTAGTTGAAATTTCCTATAATAATAGGTATCGAACCTCATTGAAAATGAGTGTATTTGAAGCATTGTATGGAAAAAAGTGTAACACACAAGTGAGTTAGGATAATCCAGTAGATAGAGTAGTTATTGGGCCAAAATTGTTAATGGAAATGGAAGAGAAAATGGTAAAGATAAAGAAGAATTTAAAGGTTTCCCAGGATAGGTAGAAAATTTATTGTTGGACCTTCGTTATGGAGGGAAGCGAAGAATGAGGAAGAAAAGGTTAAAAGAGATCTTTGTGGGAGACAGAGTGACTGTCACTGGGTCGAATTGAGAAAAAGAATAGAAAAGATGGAGCGAAGTGTGGAAAATCAAGTCATTGGATGAGGAGATTGAGGATGATAGATAAACAAGGAAGAGGGACCGAGGATGACTAAGGAAGTGATAAAAAACCAGCATTGGATGCTTTGGAGCACCGCGAGATGAAGAAGGAAAGACAGGCTGACGAAGCCTGGAAAAAGCAGGTCAAGTTAACTTAGGGTTTTAGACACCTAGGGTTTTGGTAATTAGGGTTTTGACACATTGGTTTTGGCCTAAGGCTGTCAGTAAGGGACTATAATGCATAAATAGAGGTCGAGAGGACCTAGGTCGGGTCGGTACTATAGTTGAGCCTTGTTATTGATCATTTTTCATTAGGAGAATATTGTATTAAGGGTGAGAGAAGTGTTGAGAGAGAGAGATCCTTCTGGTATTGTAATATCTTTAGTTGGGTGCAAAGATCAAGTCCTGTAGTTGGGTGCACAGGAAGGGGGAGGGAAAGCAAGAGAGAGAGAGAGAGGATCTATGGGCCAAGAGTGCAAATCAGAACTGTAAGCTTTATCTTAATATATCATAAGCATAGTTCTATGGACGTAGCCCTAGAGAGAGGGTGAACCATGTACATCTATTGTTGTGTATTTGATTGATGCTTTGAGCTCTGTCGTTGTTATATTGTTATCTGCATTATTGTATTAGATCAGATCTATAACTGTGGAGGATATATCTAGCTATTTGAATGATAGATGCATCTTGTGTTGTTGTTGTAATAAGAACCACTTGAGATTCCCCTAATTGTAGACATCTCTGTCTTGCAACCCCCTCATAGATGCTTCGGGTGAGACTGCATCTGCTTCGCAGGTGCTACCGAAAGGGCCAATAGCTAGGGTTTGTTGGTGCACTCTTGGATCTAAACCCTGGGTGTGCCCCTGTGCCAAAAAATGGTTCCCTTGTCAGGACAGGAATATTTTTAAGGGAATGTCAAGGTGGTTCCCATCGAAGACAGAGATCCAAAAGTGGATAGAGGATCAAGAGAAGGACTTTGTTGAAGCCCAAAACAAGAACTCTAAACTAACTACTGAAGATTGGCTACAAAGATACATCTTCACCGACATTCACGAGATCTTCTTTGGAGGAATCCATCAGGAGCTACACGAGTGGTTGGCTAGGTTAGCTGACACATAGTTTGAAATCAGATCTAGACCTCTTGTGGTTTGGACACCAACATTGATCTAGAAGGTCAAGAGAGTCGACAACGTTGTATCCAAGGCAGTAGATCACTGGTTTTATAACACCATTGGAGGGTATATCATCGAGTTTGTTGTTGACAGAACATAATCACATAGCCAAGCCGAGAGATACTTTTTCAAAGGACCTAGAGGGAAATGTTTGCACTTCCTGAAGATAAGAATCAAGATGCTCTTGCATGAAAACCACATCTTGAAGATACAGTAGACTGGTCGAACCTGAAAAGGCTAATGTTCAAGATCTCAGACAATGACAATGACACAGAAGTAGGACATACGCATAGTGGGAAAGTATTTCGAGGAGTTCACCTTGAGAACTTGTTTAAGCAAAACTATGGAGAAGAGGGTTTTTATAGTGGAGAAGAGGTAGATCTAACTGATGAAGAGAATCCAGAGCCCACCAGAACAGAAGAAGGGGAAGCTGAAGAACTGCACCAAAGTGAGCCAAAAACCTCAGGAACTGCGTGGACTACTGAAGTAAGTGACGTTAATCCTCATGTTGTCCCAATAATACTTAGCAGTCAGAATAGCCAGAACCACCAGAGTCTTCAGAGTACTATTACTAGTAGCTCAACATCTACTCATACAAGAACCCTAGTCAGCTCTATGGCAGATGAAATGAGAGTCCCTATCTTTAGAGGAGATGGATCTGAAGATCCAGATCAACACTGGTTTCTGTGTGAAGCTGTATGGAATATTAAAACTATCACTGATGAATCCCTTAAGAGAACCTAGTTCAACACTACGCTAAGGGACCACGCACTAAGATGGTACATGAAACTTGTCCAAGGACAAGCACAGCCTAAGCCCATGAATGAGATCAAGAATGCGTTGATTGTAGAGTTTAATAAACCTAAGTCAGAGTCATAATGTATTACAGAACTAATGAGATTAAAAAAAATGTAGCAGAACTTGTTTGGGAGTTCGACCAGAGATTCAAGACCCTGACAGGCCGATTAACTTTTCAGATCCTCGATGAATAGAACAAAGAATGGTTCATCGCTACGTTGTTACCACACATAAGAGTCCCTCTGATGCATCATAAGATTTCATCTCAGACAAAAGATTTGGATATTTCCATGAAGCTTGAATCATCACCAATGGGAGAATCTAGTTCAGGCATTAGCCAGATAATGAGCCAACTAACTAGTTTGTCTTTACAGGTCAAGGATATGAAGAAAGATAAGGGAAAAGACAAAAGGGAATATATATAGTGTGTAAGATGTAGCTATGAAGGACATGATAAGAAACACTATCCATTATTTCATGAGTACTAGGAATCAGAGGTGTTGAGCCCCTTAAAGCAAGTTAACCTACCCTAGTGCGATGTATGCAGAAATAGGCATCGCCCCAGTGAGTGCTACTACATGCAGAAGTATGTTCAGACACCCAAAAACTTGTATTGTACATTCTGTAAATCAGTGGGGCATGATGATCAATATTGTAGAGCTTATGATCTCATGCATGAAAGGTCAAGAGACATATACAAGATTCAAGGTGAAGTACAACAAGAAGGAAACACTTTGCAGTACAACTCTCCCGGGAGAGGAAATTTCACTCCTTACAGTGGCTACAAAGGACGAGGAGGAGGAGGAGGTATAAGCTGAGGCCGAGGACAAATAATCTGTTACAACTGCATGCAACTAGGACATTTAGCAAGGGATTGTCAGAATCCTTTCACAACCTGTAGTTACTGTAACTCCTTCGAGCATTTCATAGAGGAATGCCATGTGCTGCTGGATAAACTTCAGGAAAGATGAGGACCTCAACAGAACCCATAAGTACAATTGATATATGCTGAACCTCATGGAGAATATACTAAATTCATTTTTATCACTCAAGGAGGCTCTACTATAGGAGAAGATAGAGCATCCCAAGGAAAGACTGAAAATGACCACGGAGTCAGGAAATCAATAGAAAAGACCCCAACGTTCAATGCTAAGAAAGAAAGATAGATATTTGAGGAGGAAAGAAAAGAGTTCAAAGGAGATCAAGGATCTTCATCAAAGAGACAACTAGAAATAAAAGGATATGGCATGCCTTAGGTGTTTGATCCGTTTGCATCGTCAACATAAGGGAAAGAGGTAAGAAAACTCATGGAATTTTTGTACACTTGTTTTAAGTTGATTCAAGATAAAGGCGTTGTACAAGAATTATAAGGTTTAATCAAGAAGTATGAGATAGAAAAGATGGAACCCTTACTAAACAGGGTAGTGCACCAAATTGGAAAAAGAAGAAGGAAAAATAAAGAATTACACTTGAATGCTCAGAAAGGAGAGTATGAGATAGAATATGCGGTCCTCGACTTAGGGTCATAGGTCATTGCCATGACGAAGCAGACTTGGAAACTGATGAAAAAACCCATGCTGATATATTCCCCTATCAGGCTTTGCATGGCTAATCAGCAAGATGCCAACCCATTTGGACAATTAGAGCATGTCCCAGTAGACATTGATGGAGTAAGAACCTTTTTAGATTTTGAGGTAATTGAAATTGTTGATGATAGATGCCCTTACCCTGCATTATTAGGAATTGATTGAGTCTTCGATAATTCCACTGTTGTTGATCTAAAGAAAAGACACATGACATTTGAGAAAGTTGGCCTTAGGGTCATTGCACCTTTAGATCCAAACGAGGGTCCACGATATATAGAACCTATCAGAGAAGAGGACCACGCATTTGAACTGGAAAACATCTACGAATTAATAGCCAGATAGCAAGATTATATCAACGCTACAGCTGAAGAGAATCTGAGCTGGCGAAGTGACAACACATGTTCATCTGACTCAGAAGAAGTGCTGGATAATTGGCGGAACTAGATGTATGAAATATCTACAAGAAGATGTGCTAAGATAACCAGAGAAGTTCATTGGATTGGCACAATAGTGAGTAATCTACCCACATTTGATGGGTTGAACCCCTTAGAGAACGTTTTATCAGAATTTGAGACAAGTGTACCAACACAACAGAGGCTATTGGAAATGGATGAGGCCATGAAAGCCACACCAGCAAGATGGTGGGGGACACATAAAAGCAATATTATAGACTGGACACAATGTCAAACTTTGATTACAGCACGGTTTTCAGCACAAGTAGGAAGCTGCGAAGCAAGGTACATAGGTCAAAGCTGCCCAAGGGACCATGTACAAAGATGTGAAGAGGCCTGGAGTGACATTCCTAGAGAACAATGGGTACACAAATTCTTCAATACACTGGATACCACCCCGATTAACTGGTACCTTCAAGCAGAGTTGTGCCTCATCACTTCAGAATGGGAAGGAGGCATAAAGCAGAAAGCAAGGGTTGCACTATGTAGTCGAAAGTCGAAGTAAAACAAGAGGATCAGAGCTCAAGTGCCTCGGGATGAGTCATAGGTGAGTGTTGGGGGCCCGTTGGCCCTTGGTTATGGAAGGAATCAAAGAATGAGGAATAAAAGGTAAAAAGAGATCTCCGTGGGAGACACAATGACTATCACTGGGTCGAAGTGAGCAAAAGAACATAAAAGATGGAGCGAAGTGTGGAAAAGAAATTTGTTGGATGAGGAGATCAAGGATGACAGATTAGCAAGGAAGAGGGACCAAGGAAAACTCAGGAAGCGAAAAATCCAGCATTGGATGCTTTGGAGCACCGCGAGATGATGAAGGAAAGACAGGCTGGCAAAGCCCAAAAAAATTGGGTCAAGTTAACCTAGGGTTTTAGACACCTAGGGTTTTGGTAATTAGGGTTTTGACACCTATGTTTTGGACTAAGGCTGTCTTAAGGGAATATACTGTATAAATAGAGGTCGAGAGGACCTAGGTCAGGTCGGTACTATAGTTGAGCCTTGTTATTGATCATTATTCATTAGGATAATATTGTATTAAGGGTGAGAGAAGTGTTGAGAGAGAGAGAGCCTTCTGGTATTGTAAGATCTTTAGTTGGGTGAAAATATCAAGTCCTGCAGCTGGGTGCACAGGAAGGGGGAGGGAAAGAAAGAGAGAGAGAGAGAGGATCTACAGGCCAAGAGCACAGATCAGAGCTGTAGGCTTTATCTTAATATATCATAAGCACAGTTTTTTGGACGTATCCCTAGAGAGAGGGTGAACTACGTACATCTTTTGTTGTGTATGTGATTGATGCTTTGAGCTCTGTCATTGTTATATTGTTATCTGCTTTATTGTATTATATCATATCTATAGCTGTGGAGGATAGATCTAGCTATTTGAATGATAGATGCATGTTTTGTTGTTGTTGTAATAAGAACCACTTGAGATTCCCCTGGTTGTAGACATCTCTGTCCTGCAACCCCCTCATAGCTACTTCAAGTGAGACTGCATCTACTTCGCATGTGCTGCCAAAAGGGCCAGTAGTTAGGGCTTGTTGGTGTGCTCTTGGAGTTGAACCCTGGGTCTTCCCCTATGCCAACAGTTATGCATACAAGAATAAAGTTTTTAGAAATTTTAAAGTGGACGAACATATGTTCTTAAAAGTGAAGGAAAAGATAAGTTCACTAATATTAGGAAGCTTCCCAAAGTTGGAAGCAAGATATTGTGGACCTTTTGAAATATTAGAAATGATAGGGCTAGTTGCATACATGCTAACATTTCCTACATCCATGAAAGTGCATAATGTATTTCATGTATCATTATTAAATAAATATGTTCCTAACAATAACCACATAATTGATTGGAATGTGATCGAGGTGGAGCACAAAGGGGGTTTCTAGGTGGAACTAGTATGCATCCTAGACTAGAAAGTCAAAGTGCCCAGGAACAAAGCCATATGGATGGTAAAGTATCAATGGACATGCTACGATCATGAAGATGCTACATGGGATCATGGAGAAAACATGCAGGAATAATACCCATAATGTTTTGACAATTTTGAAGAAAATGGAATGCAAGACTCCATTTTGAGCAACTAGAGTTCCAAAACCACATCTCGGAGTCCTAGCCAACTAGGTTGGGGACCTTGATAAATGAATGGCTCATTCCTTGGGTTAGCCTTGATAAAACAAATGGTACATCCCTTGGGTTAGCCTTGATAAAGGGATGGTACATCTATTGGGCTAGCCTTGATAAATGGATGGTACATCTGTTGGGTTAACCTTCATAAATGAATGGTTCATTCCTTGGGTCGGTGAGTTGGAAGGAACAAGAGATTATGGTTGGAGATACTATTGGATTTGTTAAATTGCATAATTTTAGTTCTAAGTATTGTGATTTAAATTTGAATATATATGTATATTGACATAGAGTGCACTAAGGATGGTTCACAATTGTAGGGGAGGGGGAATATAACATCCCCATTATAATCCCCAGTTTAATTAATGCTTGTGTAAATGTAATGTGTGGCTACATCCAAAGTGATGTAATATGTAAATTGTATTTCAATGTTTTAATAATAAAAATGTAATGCCAAATCCTAAGGGGACATGGACAAGAGATGGGGGATGAATTAATCCACAAGAGAGGGAATAATTTAGGATAATGTCCAAGATGGATCCAAGGGGAAATTACCCATGTATATGAATCCAACCCATTTTCCTAAATTTTCTATGGTATATGAACCTTCCAATTTCTAATCGAGTGTTCCCAAAGCCAATCATTGAATGCATGTAAGAGGGTGGGTGTGAGTGGTCACATCCCAAATTTATTGGGCACATTGGGGTTGAGTTCAATCAGCTTGGAAGATTTTGAGTCAAGAAAGGAAAGCCAAAGAGAGAAAATTTGTATGGGTTGGGAGAGAAATATTACAAATTGAGTTTTGGCACATGAGGAGAAAGTATAGAGAAAGGAAGAGAGCTTGGAACTGGTGCATCCATGGAGGGTGAATTGTAGAGAAATATGGAGCGTATTGGAGCATATTTGGAGTTGGAAATTGAAGAACCAGATTTCCAGACCTGAAGAGTGAACTCTTGTGTAAGTTTCACTAAAACAACAAGTGTTTTTGTTGGTTTGCTGGTAGTTTTCCTAGCAGCAAGTTCCCTTGTGTTCCCAGCTAAGAGATTCCTAGTTAGCTATGCCAGAGAAACCTTTATAAATGAATGGGATGCCCAAGGGACTATGATCAGTGAAGGGGTACATTCCTTGGGTTGGGTAGGTCAAGAGGAAGAGAGTTGGGAGAAAAATTGGGATAGTTGTAGGAAGATATCAATGGGTTGAGAGTTTTATGAGAGACTACCCTCTTTTGTGGATTACTATCCTTAGCTCAAGGGTGACCAACTGTTGATATTTGGAATAGTCAGTCTATGTTTGGGTGGAAACTCAATCCCAAGCAACTGGTTTCACAACTCTTGTTTAAACATAAGTTTTCTATCTTATTGTTTTGTTCTTTACATGTTTTATTCTTGTGCACGAACTCTTTGTAAATGAGAATGATTTATATGTTGTTTTAATGAGATGTTTAGATGCATTTCATGTTTATTATTAACGTGTTGTATATGATTCTATTTTATTCTTGTAGACAATAGCTAAATTTGTTTTAATTCGTAGCTGAAATCTATAGGGAATTAGTTAATTGTAAATGAATTAATTTAGCTAGCATAAATTTCATTTTTATGAGTATTTTGCACCAATATGTTCCTCATTTAGACTGGGGGATGTTACATATTAGAAAAATCTGATTTCTTCTACTAAATGGTGGTGGTGGTTTAAGGTAGACCACAAACCATGGAACTTGGCTCTAAGGCTCAATGTTTCCTAGAACATTTCCTAAGTTAGCTAGAATATGGAAGTTGATTTTTTATGCTAATTGGTAATTCTCTCAAATGTTGGTTTAAATATGACCATAAGCTATTCATTAATAGAAGTTGAAAGTATTCTGCAAATTGGAGATTTAAGGAAAACCACAAACTGTTGTCTAGAAAATGTTGTAAGTATTATACTAAGTGGTGGTTTAAGGAAACTAAAAATCAATCTAGTGGTTTTGGGATGACCACAAACCAAATCATACTTGCTTGCTATTATTAAATTGATAGGACTTCAAAACTTGAAGCCTAACTGTCAATTGTTGATGTTATTCCACCTTGTCAGGTACAAGGTGAGAATATGCAAACATTTCCATTGTAATATGTGTCAATAATCGAGAATGAATTCACCAGTATGAATAATATATATTCTTGATTGTTGATGACCATTTACAAGAAGTGATCCACCCATAGTGTTTATTTACTCTTGTATATTTCTTACATTTCAAACATTTGTCTAAATGATTATTATTATTTCCACAATGCTCACAAGGATGAAGATAAAAAAAATTATTTCCTATGTGGCCAACGCGATGGCAATGTTTGCATTTAGGAATATTCTCTTGAACTGGAGGAGGTGAATATGAACTCTCTTGAAGAAATCCATCACTTTGGAACTAGATCGGTTTGTTATAATATGGAATATGAAAGGTGACTTCCTTTTCATATCCTATACCTGTTATATTATTATTGTTCATAATTTATTCCCAAGGTCCGATTATTGGCTTGGAAAATTTAAGTTGATCTTTATCTGCACTTATATTTTGAAGTTGGCTCACTGAGTTTCTTATGATTTGGATCATCATCACACTTTTAGAAAATAGGGATTTTCTTAAAAAAATAGATTAGAATGTTGAAGATTCTTTCGTTTAGGTTCATCATGAAGAATTCGAGTCTAAGTTTTCATTGTGATTGAATCCAAAACTTTAATTGAATCCATGTCTGATATTTTTCAATGTGATTGAAAATGAATAATTTTTTCTTAAATATATGTGAATGTGAAATTGCCTGAGAAATTTATAAAAATAGGAAACTCAAACCAGCTAGCAAACAAAAAAATGAGACAAAATCAAGATCATATTACATCCAAAAGGAAATTATGTGAGAAATTAAACCAGAGAACAATTTCTCTGAGGTTTATCCATAGGTACTCTTATGGGTTCACGAGAATGATTAGTATACTAGAGAAATTCCAAGGGTTTATGCAAAGAGAGTCATGCTAGGGTTTTCATTGAGCAATACACACCAATTCATAAAGGATTTTTGAAGAGGAAGAAATTTTAGACATGCATGAGATCTCAGATATGTTTCTAAACATAGGAAAGAATCGAATATAGAGGGAAAATATTGTATATTAAGTTTTATGAGATACAATGGAACAATAGGAGATGGGCACATACTAGTAGGTAGAGGGGCATAAAGAGACATTTTTGCAGTCTGGAAATAAAATATAATGTCTAGACAAGTAGGGGAAAACCTTGTGGGATATGCATACAAGAATAATTTCCTTGGAGCACTACCATAGCTCAATGCATGCCTTAATAACTATAGGCTCTAATACCATTGTAGTCAATTAGAAAGAAAAATTAAAGATAAGCATAAGTACATATTATTCATTGATATGATGCATCTATAAATACATTAATGTGACCTTTGCATCCATCTTCCAAGAGCTCTCTTGGATTTCTAATGACCATTACTATCACTTGACATTTCACATTCCTCAAGTGTGTAATCTTAACAAATTAAATTTCCAACATTGTATGGGGATTTAATTCAATTGATAAACCAAATTGACTTGTTGGATAGAGTTATTTTCAATCAGTTGATGCAAAATATTGAAGTGTGTGTAGTGTTTCTGGTGAGATTCGACCATGGATTGATAGTTGACTGACATGATTGATTCTAGAAATGCTACTCAATGAGAACATTGATGATGCCTTTTTTTGTATAGTTGGATCATATTCACTATTGTTTTCTAGATATGTGACTCCTACCTTGACAATGAATCCATCCACTAAATAGATTTGTTGAATCTCCTCTTCATTGGCAGTGCACAAGTTTTAGCATATCATATTAACAAAATGATCTCCATGACTGAGAGGAATTCCTTTTCCATTAAAGTTATTGCATCCAAATTTAGTGACCTTCATATTATAATATATGACTAAGTATCCACATGTGTATTTTCTATCCACGTTACAACTCATATCATGATGATTCATCATAATCATTGAGAGAGATAAGTTTAAGACCCTTTTTTTTATTTATAAATTTTGTAGATCCTTGAATTAATGTTTTGAGATGTTCCTTGACTGGAAGGTCAATTTCTTGATGAATTTTAAATTACCGAGGATAATAAAATTGATTTTCATTGTCTTGTTCATGTGAAGGACAAATTTATCAATCTATTGTTTGGATGATCGATATTGAGTGCAGGATATGGAGCGATGGATGGATCACACATCTCAACTTCAAAAGGGTGTAGGTCGATTAAAATGGTTTTTATATATTTTTTCCATTATTGTATTCAAAGATTTAAGGTCCATGGAGTCATATATATAAATCATTAACATAAAACCTATTAGGCATGGTTGAGTCAAACTCTTTTTCAAAAAGGGTCCAATGTCAAATGTTCAAAAAGGGAAGTATTTCTTTTGTAAAAGATTTGTGTGAAGGGTTTTTAGTCACATTATGTTTCATGCACAAGATATATATTTGTATCTTGAATAAAAAGTGTTATTATATTTGAGTCTATAAGTGAAAAAGTGTTATGATCTTTGATTCTATAAGTGACATTGCATATGGAGTCATGAGAATTGTAAATATAATATGAAATATAAGAGTCTTATTAGTTATAAAAACATTAAAAAAAAAATTTGGTCATATTCATTGTCAAAAGTTGAGTTTGTGTCTAAATTAAGGAGGGAGTTAAACGTGAGTCTTTATCGTAGGTGATCCTCTTCAACATTGTAAAATAATTCAAAATCTAATTGAAAAGAACAGTTTTTTGTTGATATCAGTGTCTTGTAAAAGTGTTTCATATATTTACAAAAGTATAGTACCACTAGAAGGAATATCTCAGGAGAACACACGGATAGTGAAAAAGGTTTCTCCACAAACAAGGATCCATTGTTTGAAGGAAAAAACTATGCCTTATGGAGCATAAGGATGCGAACACATCTAATGGCCCTTGTTTTCAATATTTTTCAATATGTCATGACTGGTTATATATTCCCAACAACTCCACCAACAAATGCAGTCAGGAAGAAGCCTAGTGAAAATAATGAAAAATCCATGAATGTCATCTTGTGTTGTCTATCAGAATCAAGATTTGTTAGGGTGATGAGTTGTGAATTGGAAAAACACATTTGGGACAAAATTCAAAACATTTATGAAGGTGATGACAACATGAAGAAGGAAGAGCTCCAAACTCATAGAAGCCAATTCAAGAGTTTGAAAATGAAACAAGAAGAAAATGTTGCGACCTATTTTCTTTGTGTGGATGAAATTGTCAACACCATAAAAGGTCTTGGTGAGAAGGTTAAAGAACCAATGATTGTTAAAAAGGTGATAAGGTCACTCCCCTTAATATTTGATGCCAAGGTCTCTCCCATTTAAGAAATCAAGGATCTAGAGAAATTGATGATGGATGTGTTCCGTGGGATTCTCACTGCATATGAGATGAGGACATAAAAAGAAAAGCCAACACAAAAGGAAGCAACTTTCAAATCATAAAAAAATACAAAAGGAAATTAATGTTGTGATTTTTCCAGCCATGAATTAGATATGGAAGAATCACAATTCATGAGAAATATTAAAAGAGGATATGGAAAATACAAAGGTAAGCTACCCTTCAGATGTTTTAATTGTGGTAGAGTAGGAAAATTTTCTGCTAAATGTCCATATGAAAAAAGGAAAGACAGTGATTATGAAGAAAAAAATGATGAAAAATAACATAAAAATAAAATAAAACGATATAAATGGTCTAAAAATTTATCTTCTGATACCCGAGATCAGTATCCCTCACCCTATAGAAGGATTTTCGACAAGAATCTTATATTAGATAAGAAAAGGGATTAACAAAGAAATCCCCATAAGAGTGGGTGGAAACTGGAATTCCATTACCACCTCATCCTATTATGAAATACTACTAGAATCCATAGCCCTAAAAAAAGAGGAAAGTATACTGAGAAGAAGAGTTTTTACTCTAGAAAGGACAATAGCACGTCTAAAGAAAGTGATGGATATGTTTCTAATATTGAGAAAGAATAATTCCTATTCATTTCCATGGATACAAAGTCTATTGATACAAAATATTAATGGCAGAGGTGTCCTCAGACACACACTTTTATTAAATAGGAAAATAAATTACATATGAGAATTTGCAAGAGTTTACACCCGAACAACTCAACACTCTTGAAATGAGCTATATATAAGCTAAATGTACTAACAAACTCTAGTTATGGATCACTTATTAAATAAACAAGTGTCCATTTACAATAAATACTATCTTAACAATATTCTAACTATACTTCTAATTTAGAGCCTAAGATATGACACCTTTCTAGAGTCATATATTTTACAACAATACTTTATTTTTAAATGTCTCCAAAATATTCTAGATTATTAATTTAATATCCTAAATTAATAATCATTTTATTCTAACTTATTAAACTATGATATTTGTATTTTGGATTATCTAACATTCCCCCCTATGATCCAAATATACATTACAACAGATACCAAGTTCATCCCTGAACTTAGTAAATTTTATTTTGCCAAGAGGTTTGTGAAAATGTCGGAGTTCTGATCTTCTGAAGGACAAGAAATTGGCTTGATGAAATCCTTTGAAATCAATGATCTGATGTGATGATACTTGGTGTCCACATGCTTTGTATCTGAATGAAAAACTAGATTCTTGGAAATCTTAATGGCTGACTCGCTGTCGATGAATAATGATGTAGCTTCTATTTGAGAAATTCTCAAGTCCTGCAAAACTCTGCATAACCAAACAATTTCACATGTTGCTTCCTATGCTGAGATGTATTTTACTTCTACTGTAGAAGTGTTCATTGTAGCTTGTTTCTTACAATTCCAAGGCATTGTTGTTGAACCCATGTTCATTAAATAACCTGATGTTGATGCTCGATCATCAATACTTCTGGCAAAGTTGACATCTGAAAATCCACCAAGTACAAAATTTTTAGTCTTTTTGTAAAGAAGACCAAAATATTTTGTTCCTTTGATATATCGAATAACTCTTTTGTCTGCATTCCAGTGGTTATCCCGTGGTTGCTGCATAAAGTGTGAAAGAATACTGACTTCATAAGATAGATCTGGTCGAATGTTTGTCAAATAAATCAAGTTGTTAATCAATTGTTTATAAATAGTGATGTCTACCATTTCCCCCCCTTCAAATTTTGAAAGTTTCAAGTTTTGTTTCATAGGGGTAAGGGATGGGTTGCAATCCTGCATGCCAAACCACTGAAGAATTTCTACTGCATACTTACTCTGAGAAATGAAAATATGATGTGGATGTTGGAATACTTCAATTCCAAGATAGTAGTGTGTAGTCCCAAATCTGTCATCTTAAAACCTGCATATAACTCCTTTTTCACCTGTGCAATATGATCATCATTGTTTCCTGTAATTATCAAATCATCTACATACATAACAAGAGTCACTAGATATGGACCCTATTGACGGATATACAAAGTATCATCAGATTCACTTCGTTGAAAAACAACTTTCCTAAGGTATTCATCCATTTTGGTATACCAAGCTCGGGGAGCTTCCTTTAACCCATATAAAGCCTTAATTAATTTGCATACTTTATGTTCCTACCCTGCAATTTCAAAACTTGGTGGTTGTTGCATATATACATCTTCCTGTAAGTCTCTATTGATAAAATAACTTTTTACATCCATTTGATGAACTTTCCAACCTTTCTGAGTGGCCAATGAAAGTGTTAATCGAATGGTATTCCATTTAGCTGTAGGAGAAAAAGTTTCCTCATAATCAATGCCTACCTACTGCACAAAACCTTTAGCCAAAAGTCGTGCTTTATAATTGTCAATTTCTCCATTTTGGTTGTATTAAATTATGTAAACCCATTTGCATCTGATGGGTTTAACACTTGTATGACAATCAACAAGTTTTCAAGTGTTGTTATCAATTGTTGCTTGTTACTCTTCAACCATAGCCTGTTTCCATTCTTTATGTTTTACTACTTCTTTGTATGTGGAAGGTTCAGTAAAATCATTTGCTACCAAGGAAAAATTTCCTTCACTGTTGTGTGATCCCCTTGTTCCTATTTTATTCTGATCATTGGGCCTTACATCTTTCAAAAGTTGAACTGCCCATTTTGGTAGTTAATGTTCACTTGTTTGGGGATCTGAATTTCCATTATTTTAAATTGGATTAATGTAAACTGATGTTCATCGATCAGTTGAAGATTATGGAGGGGGAGCATCATTGTCATATGAACTACCGCTGCTAGGAGAGTCTGATGAAATATTCGAATGGCCTGATGGTGTTTTTGAAGTAAATGGACTGGATGTATCATCTTCAGATGAAGGAAAATCAAGTTCATACCAATTAGGTGAATTTGGTTGACTTTGCATTTTTCCTTTTCTTTTATTACCTTTAGTTTCTAACTTTTGAAGAAGACTTTCTATTTCTTCAGCACTCTTACTTTCAGTTTCATAAAAAACTACATCCTTGCTCACAATAAATTTTCCATTGGACAAACGTTGGCACCCTTTCTTCTCATCAGAGTACCCAATCATTGTGCATTTCAAGCTTCTTGAGTCAATCTTAGTTCATTTTTTATTTCAGAACTAAGGCATAACATACTGATCCAAAAACTCAAAGATGTTTAACTCGAGGTTTGAAAACAAACCATGCGTCATAAGGTGTGATTCCATCCAAAGAAGCAGTTGAGATCTGTTCCTTAAGTAGATAGTTGTATGGATTGCTTCTACGCAATATGTAGAACTTAACTTTTTAAATATTAACATGGATCTGGCCATTCCTAACAAGGTGTGATTCATTCTTTCTATGAATTCATTTTGTTGAGGAGTGTAGAAATTTGTAAGATGTCTTCTTATCCCATTGTCTGTGTAATAAATTTTGAATTCATGAGAAGTGAATTCCCCTCCATTATTTGTCCTGGGAGCACCTATCTTTTCTTTAACTTCGTTTTCAACAAGTTGACGAAAAATATTAAACTTTTCAAATACTTCTGACTTTCACTTCAATAAGTAAACCCAAGTTATTCTACTGAAATCATCAACAAAGAGTAAAAAATATTTGCAACCACCTAAAGAAGTTTCTAGTGGTACAGAAACATCACTGTGAACTAGTTGCAACCGCCTATTTGCATGCCATGAACTTGTTGGAAAACTCTCTCGACTTTGTTTTCCATAAATGCAAGCTTCACATTTTGTATTTTTTTTTTTTTTAAAAGTTGGAAGTACCTCAACCATCCCTTGTTTTTGCAATTGAGAGAGACTTTCAAAGTTGAGATGTCCATATCTCACATGCCACAATATTAGAGGTGAAATACCTATATTTACTGCTCCTGCAAAGTCTGAATTTCTTGGAATAATTGTCCCTTTAATCCTTAGCAGTTTTCCATATTCATAACCTGTCATCATTATTGTCATATTCCGTTTGACTGAATTAATCTTAACTAATCCATCTTCCATAATCACCTGATGTCCTTCTTATCGAATCATGACTAAATACAACAAATTCTTTTTAAACATTGGTACATACCATACATTTGAAATCATTCTTTCTACAATCTCAGGTAAATAAACATTAACTACACCTTTTCCATAAGGAGTATGTTTGGTATTATCTGCAAGAAAGATGGAATAAAGATGGCATTCTTGAAAATTCCAAAAGAAATCACGTATGAAAGTCACGTGTTTAGATTCTCCTGAATCTAAAATCCAAGCATCTTCATAATCACATTGAAAATCAGTGGAAATTTGTAATGTTGAAGATGAGGTAAAGACATATTCTGAACCATGATCATTTGCAAATTGTGGTGTGTTTTGATGAAACTTGGAAATTTTATCAATGGAAGTTCGACAATATTCTACATAATGACCAACTTTGTTACATCTTCTACAAACAATTTGACTTAAATCTCTTCCTCTGCCTGAATTATGTCCTCTGTCTCTATTTTGACCTCTATTTGGTGTTTGTCCTCTACCTTGACTGTTGCCTTGAAAATAACCTCTGCCTTGACTATTTCCTCTTCCTTGAAAATACCCTCTGCTTTGACTATTTCCTCTGCCTTGAAAATAACCTCTTCCTTGACTATTTCCTCTGCCTTGAAAATTGCTCCTGTCTGAAAAATTGTCTTTTCTACTTTGACTTCGACCACAACCTTGTACAAAAAATCCTCTTCCTTTACTTCTAGAACTGTCACTTGAAGATTTACTTGTTGTGTTGAGATAACATTTCACTTAGCTCATCAAACGTAAGCTTGTCTAACTTTCCAATTACTTGTAAAGTTTCCAAAAAATGTGTATAGGAAGAAGGTAATCCAACAATTAAAATTTTGGTCATGAAACTACAATCTACCGCTTGAAAACCAACATTTAGTATTTCCTGCTTAATGTTCTTAAGTCTAGAAATATATTCATGTACATCACCTCCTTCAGTCAATTTTTGTTGGAGCAACTTTAATTGAAGATCGACTTTCTTTGATTGAGGTTGAGTATCAAATAAATCCTTAAAAACTTTCAAAGAAGACCATGCATCAGTAGTATTTTCAATGTGTACATACATCTCATCATTAATTGAAGATTTAATGAGTGCTAATGCTTTGGCATTTTTAACTTCCCATTTTTCTAATGTAGCTGGATCTGTAGGCTTATTTGGCTTAGTATCATCATTACATATATCATGCCAAACTTCATTGTAAATGAGAGTACTTTCAATGAGACGTTTCCATGTCTTGTATGATTTTTTGCTTTCAAGTTTATCAGATTCGGAGAATAAATTAATTAACTTCGACATTGTAGTGTTGAATCTTCACACCAAAAAGAATCAAGAAAAAAATATCAAGATGAGAAACACACTAGAGGCATAAGAAAAAATGATCTATCGGGTCTTGGCCTTGACCCTCGTATAGTCATTGAAATAGGAGAAAAATGACTAAGCTTGGCACTTGGCTCTAGTCAAATTCCATGTAACTTTCAAAATTTTACTTCTTACAATGCTCTTGCAAATTTTGATAAAAAAATTCACCCCCCCCTCAAAGTAAAATTACTTTGAGTTACAAAATTTTTATTACCCCCAAAAATATTCAAACTTCTTATCACTGTTTTAAGAAAATCCGTTGCCTTTGCTAATCCTTTGGCTCACAATAAAAAAATTGAAATAATATAGAAATATGAGCTGGTAGGGTTCAGCATAAAAAAAAATTGTGTTTATAGGCACCAGTCAGAATTACATACCAGTTGTATACCACAAGAATTTCACACAGTTTGACACTAACTGATGTGAAAATTGTTGATGCTATGAATTAATTCAAATCAAAAATTGTTTGAGAATACAAATCTGTTCATGTTGACATTCACAATAGGAGAAACCGCTTCAAGCATCACAATACAGAGAAAACAATTGCTGATAAAACTGTTAATCCTAGAATTACCCATATAATCAGATCCAGAATAGAGGCAGCATCATGGATGCATATTGATGTCGACATCAATATTGCTCATTGCCCTAATCCAAAGTACTATGCCTGTACTACTGTTGGTGGAGGGTTCTAGCAAAGAAAATGTTCTAGGTAAATTTTAATTAGCGTTGATTTTAGTGGCTGTTCTTTACGCAAAAGGGGTGTATGGAAGTGAAACGAATGGAATTTAAGACTCTGACCCAAAGAGTGCATCAAGTATGATAAGCAATAATTTTCTTTCGATGAACGACTAACTAAGGGAGAGAGTGAGTTCTTTCACTAACAAACACTTTTACGGAATGTCCTCAAACAAAAATT
>JZKD02S2354099.1:310906-324480 GCA_000966675.3 Picea glauca | reverse complement strand
TCTTATCACCAACTTGTGACCTTCGCGACAAGTTGTATAGAAGTTGCGACACTTGCGACAAGTGAGAGGTATGTGCGACACTTATCCAGTTGAGTGATTTGGATGTGTAACAATCCTCATGAAATAAAATATCAAAGCAGCATTCAAAGCAATGTTCCAGCGTTCAAAGAAAGACCAATGATCTCTTTTTTCATGAGAGTATCATCTCTCTACACTCCATCATGATTGTAATATGTGGCTCCTCAAACTATAGTTTCTAGTGTGCTCTTCTATCATGATGGCATGGCTCAACTATGGAAATGAATAGAGAAAATAATCCAACAATAATGCACATCTGGATCCTTCACGTGGGTTGAAATTCAGGTCTTTGCGCAGGTCGTCTGGTAAAAATGCCAAACTCGACCGTTTAATCCCACTTCTATCTCAAATGATATACCATTTCCTAGGGCTTCAAGAACTAGAAAGGTCGACTTGGTTAGTAATTCTTGTGTCAGTCCAGATGAACATTCAAACATATATCCACCACTTAAAGAACCAAATTCTGAAGCTTTACCACTAGTGTCAGTGCATGAAAGATCTGGGTTCACCAGTCACAATTCACATGATCTCCTCGCAACAATAATGGAAGATCTACCTCTTAGAATTCACCACACTTTGACAAGAACACAAACCACAATACTCCACACTCTGTTGACAATAAATTTGTAGGAAAGACTCTCCATGCTCTGGTTGATAGGCTACAACTATGTTCAAGTTGACAGGATAGACTACATGAACAACAAATCACCAACAAATAACACTACCACGCATGATAGGTCACATGCCTCTTCTTCCTATGTATTTCCTCTTCTTCCTAGATATTGTAGAAATAAATAAATAAAAATCCCTTTTTAAAACAAAAAAATAAACTGACCAGTTTACTGACGGGATGCACCCATGTTTTTCCTTGGCCTGTAGAGATGGAATCTCTTCCTCTGATCATCTAATATCCTCTTTAGTTCAGCTTCATTACTGGATCTCTGATACCACAATAATGGCAGAACTGTCCTCAGACACACACTTTTATTAAATAGGAAAAAAAGTTACATATGAGAATTTGCAAGAGGTTACACCTAAACAACTCAACACTCTTGAAATGAGCTATATATAAGCTAAATGTCCTAAAAAACTCTAGTTATGGATCACTTATTAAATAAACAAGTGTCCATTTACAATAAATGCTATCTTAACAATCTTCTAACTATACTCCTAATTTAGGGCCTAAGATACGACACCTTTCTAGAGTCATATCTTTTACAACAATACTTTATTTTTAAATGTCTCCAAAATATTCTAGATTATTAATTTAATATCCTAAATTAATAATCATTTTATTCTAACTTATTAAACTATGATATTTTTATTTTGGATTATCTAACAAAAATAAATACATTCATAAATAACAATAAGAGTAAGAAGAATAATACATTGAAATGGAAGTGAATCTTGAAGCAGAACTCATTAGTTCCTTAGAAGAAATAGATAAACTCGGGGAAAGAGTAAAAAGAAAAAATATCAATTTCATAAATATGAAAATAAGGATCATGATCTTGATGAAAAGAAAAAATAGTTATCATACTGAAGAATCAACTTGAAGAGGAAAAAAGGATAGAATAAGTGGTCATAAGTCAACTGAAAGAAAAGGAAGCAAATTGCGAGAATTTAGAGGCTGAAATTGTTTCCTTAAGAAAGGAACTAGTGAAAAAAACTGATCAATGGATTAGAAGGTTAAAGTTTGGAAAAAATAATGATTTCTTAGATAATATTCTCAGTTATTGCTAAGCCCTAGACAAAGCCCCATACAAATCCCATGTTATGTATAAAACCCCTTATTGAATTTTTACATTTCTTGTGTTATATTTGTATGTAGGCTCCGAACCCCTTAATCCAACCCTTTCATTATATTGTACCGTACCATTTGTACAACATAATGAAAGGGTGGGATCAAGGGGTTCTGAGCCTACATACAAATATAACACAAGAAATGTAGTAATTCAATAAGGGGATTAATAAGGGGTTTTATACATGAGATGGGCTTTGTATGGGGATTTATCTAGGGATTAACAATAACTAAGAATATTATCTAAGACATCATTATTTTTTCCAAACATCAAGCTTCTAATCCATTGATCAATTGTTTTCTCTAGTTACTTTCTTAAGGAAACAATTTCAGCCTCTAAATTCTTGCAATTTTCTTCCTTTTCTTTCAATTGACTTATCAGCCAACACACACACACACACACACACACACACACACACACACACATGTTGGTTTGTTCTTGGCCATGCATGGATTATAGGACCCAATTTTTAGTTCAATTATGACCAACAAACCCACAAGACACTGACCCTTTCAGCATCACCTGCTTACACAGATGAAGTCTCACCCAAGGTGTCTATTGGGAATGCAAGAACTAGGATTTTGCAGTAGTAAGAGAAGGGGTGGTGGATCCCCAAGTCATTGTTCATTTTTTTATCTTATGTATGTTCTCGATGATTACATAGATTATCATAGTCATTCATGAATATTTCAGCATAATAAATCCATAAACTAAATCTAGTTTATGAATCCTAGCAACATTATTCTAAATTGCACATAGACAAGTAAAGAACACAAGACAAAATATCCTCTCTAAAATATTTATTTATTCATCTTCTGTCTTACTGAGTGACTATTACATTCATGAACTATGCATAATATCTCAACCTCACTGTTCACTCTCTCTCTCTCTCTCTCTCTCTCTCTCTCTCTCTCTCTTCAGACTATGATTTTCTCTTCCACCCCCACCTAATCTCCCAATATCATTACATATTTATACCCAAAATGCCTAGACTATTTATCCCAAAAATATCCCATTACAATGCATGACATAGCTAGCTTCAGTTAACTATTTGTTTTCTTTCCTCTTCTTTTCTCTCTTCATGCAAATTTTATATTGTTATTCTATTTTTGGAATGTCGTGATGTCATCCTTCAAGATTTATCCTTTCAATTGCTTGATTTATTCTTCTATCTGTGTGTTGTATTCATCCTAAACATTTTCCTTCCTTCTCTACCCTTTCTATCTTCTGCGCGTTTACTTCCTTATACACCCTTTCTACCTTCTGTGCACTTACTTTATACTTGTTTTTTTTCTCTGAAGATTGCATTCACAACTTCCTACCCAACATGCCCCCAACACTCACCTGTGGTTAGTCCCGAGCCACTTAGGTTTATTTCTTGTTCTTCCATGCTACAATGAGTTCTTGAGAGAAATCCTTATCAACTTGTATCTATGTGACAATCTGGCCTCTTTTTCTATGATCTCCTCTATGGCATGTGTGATCAAGTCTTGAAGTTTTTTCTTTGTTTCGGATTTGAATTTTTTGACCTTCCCCTGTATAGTGGAAAATTCTCCAATAATCCTAACCACTTCATTCTTCATGGGTCCAAGTCTCTACTAAAGGACCTTCCGTTGGTCCCAAAGTCTCTCCACTTCGACAAATTATTGTTGTTGAGCCAAAATGGTGTCCATTCACTTGATCGGTGGAAATGGTGTCTCCTTCTCTGCTGCCTCATTGAATTGGTCCTATGATTCTCATAGTTTAGACTCTACAACTTTAATATCTGGGTCGCCTATGAGCTCATCCCACACTTTCACACTCTCTTCACAAATCTTTTCACATTCAACTTCAAATTTATTAATCTTGGCAACTTCCAATGTTTTCATCATTAGTCTACCTTCGCGCACCTCAGGTGGCATTCCGAGCATGCTCTTTAGTTTTATATCATTGATCTACTCTCTGAAGCCCTTCATGATTTCACCAATTTTTGAAAAAATTTCCTACATAGTGGCTTATGTTTCATCCTTCTCCTTTTGTGCTTTCATTGCCCTCTTCTCTATTCCCTCTTTCATCCTCATAATTTCCCCCATTCGGCCTTCAAGCTCTTTCTTTTGTTGAAGGGTTGTATCATATTGTTTCTTTATTTGGTCTCTTTTGTACCTCATTCTGGCCAAGTCTTGATGTGCGGTGTATCCTCTATGTTGTATCTCCTACATGAACTCAGCTTATAACTCCTGGACTCATTGGATTAGTAGTTGCGATAGAATTGTATTCAGTTGGCCCAATGCCTATATTTGTTCTTGAAATTCACTTGCTGGAAACTATAATGTGGCTACCTCAATCTGAATGTTTACGTTCTCCCCTAAGATCTGTGTTAGGGTCATTGACGTACTTTCCTCTTCTTTCCTAGTTCCTATGGATGGGTCGTCCCCTGACTTGGGGTCTTTCACAATGCATGCTCCTTGTAAGAGATGCTAAAGGAGTCCCAACTGATCTTGAACCTTCATCTTTTGGTCCCCGTGCTTTGTTGCATCTTCCTCCCAAATTTCCTTGGTGGAATCCTAGATTAGGTACCTAATCTGATCCATATCATCATTGGTCAAAATATAAAATTGGGCTTGTCGCTGCACCTTCTCTTTATTTCACGCCCCTTCTTTCTATTCTTTCTCCTTATCTTTTATTTTGAGTCCCACTTTAGGGACTTTAGATTGGTCAGGGTGTTTTTCTGCACCATTTGCATGATCCTATTCCTCCTCGATTTTCTCTTGGTATTCATCCTCTTATGAGGACCCTGGCTTGTCAGCTGGGCTCTTCTAGTAATCCTCCTAGTCAAAGATTATTAAGTTCATGTCTTCAACTATCAACTGATAATTGTTTGGAAAATATGTTCGCGCAGGATCCTTTTTGTCTTGCACATATAGATGGTGCATGTTGAATCTGAAGCATGCGACATCTCTTTCTGAAATGACTGCTTCATATGGAATGCACAGTGTAGTCTCTACTACCTTCATATTGAGCTGCAAATATGAATAAAAAGTGGCATTGGAATCAGTCTACCATCTCTTGATGGTGGAGTGCCACAAGTTTTCATACCCAGAAGCCAAAGGAATACGACCAAAAGCACTCATGTGTTGGAAATATGTGGTCTCTTTCCACTTGATCATCACAATGAGAATAAGTAACCATGCATAGTGAAATTATGTGCCCTTCTCCTGGGCCTCTATGCAATATTTCAAAAATTGGTTAGTAAGAAATGTCACCCATTTCATCTAAACTCCTTCATTGCATTTCTCTGCAACTGAAATGACCTTCATTGGTACCTCGTCTCTGTGACATTTATGCAGCAGTTTCTAGGCCAAAAACTACATAGTAAGAATGACCTCTTTGTCGCTGATACTCTTCACATCCGGAACCATTTTGCCTCTAAACATTTCATACTTGTCTTTCATAGATTCAGAGAGGGATCACTATCCCATTTTGTGGAATATTAATGAGGGGTCTTTGTCTGCCTTGTTCAACCCTATGATGCATGTAATTAGTGCTATATCAATCAAAACTGGGGGATTTGGCCAAAGTGTCCCCCCATGGATGCAACTGATAAATACATTGATGTAGGAATTGATTTCATTATTTTTCTGAAATGTGGAATTTTGAACAACTTGAGTATCCCATATTTCTCCAATCCCGATGCCCATTCCTGTGGTTCTGCCTGATTTTTTCCTATGTCGGGGTCATTCTTTGTGCACAAATATTGATCCCTGGCCAAGTCATGGAATTTTTGTGTGTTAGTGGTATCGTGGTGCATAAATTTAAAGTTGGACACCTTGTTGAACATGTCCTCATATTTCCTGACACCCTTTGATACTGGTGATATTAGTAATGGATACTTGGCATTCACTAGTACTGTTACTAGGGGTGCATCATCCTTCCTCAGAGGTAAATAATCTATGATAAAAATTGTAGGTGGTGTCGGGGCCGAAGTTCCAAAAACCTCCTTGACCTCCACATCTAATGATTTCTTTGATTGTTTCTTTCCTACGATGGATGGTATTCCCATTCTTGGTGGTGCCATGCTCTTTATATGCTATACTGGTGGATGAGCTTGATGTGTCTATGTAGGTTTCTTATTCGTACTTTTGGTAACTTGGCTCTCTTCACTTTTGTCTGCATGGAAAAATGCTTTAGATTTCCCTGACCTCTCTATGTTTTTTGCATTCATGCCAAGGATACTTGTCTTATCCCACCTTAACTTCCTTGTCCAATCTGGTGTCATAGTTGGTGACTTGGTAAGTAAATGCTCCTTAATTTCCAAATCCTCCTTATGACCCTCCTTTCTTACTACTAATATGTTCGTGATTTCCTATGGATTTTATGTTTTAATGCTTATACGATGCTTTTATGACCTGTCATTTCAGCTGCCTAACTGTCATTTAGTGTCATACTGCTTTTAACAATCTTGTCATCGCCAACCTGCATAGTAGTTATTCGATCTTCCAAATGTAGGCTTTGTATTTGGGCTCGTCCTTATCTTATATTCAAAATTGACACAGTGTTATCGTCATGTGTGATGATAATCTCAGTTGTGCATGTTCTGATACCTTGGTATTTCAAACACTCTTTTTATTTTTCCTATCACTACTTTTTATTTATTTTCATTCCTTTTTCTACTTTTTATTTGGTTTTTCTTGTTTTTCTTGCTACTATGGTACACTTACTATAATACATGGATTCTGGCATAGCCCATATTACTGTGCAAACTATTGACTGTCTCTATAGCCTTCTTCCATCCAAGGTATCAAACTGTGTCATACCTATCTCGGTTATCTGTTGGATCATATAGGGACCTAACCAATGCATGCAAAACTTCCCTGGATGTTGCAGATACTTACTTTCATAGAGTAGTACTAAATTGCTCAGTTGAAATTTATTGGTTTTAATGTATCGATCATGCCATGATTTCTCTCTGGATGTCTAAACCTGCTTATGCCACCCTGCAATAAATCGGTCCTCCTCAAGATGAAATAACTACACCAATATCTCCTCTATTGCGCCAGTATAGGAGAGCTCATTGATTGTTTCAATGTGTAGGCTAGGTAGAGTGAATGCCATTGGCATCACTGCTTCTTATCCATAGACCAACTGAAACATTGTCTTCCTTGTTAGCTTCTTACTTGTAATTTTGTATGCCCATAGTACTGCATGGATGTGTAAGTCCCAATAATATCTTTCTACATTGCATATTTGTTTCAAAGAATTCTCTAAGATTGTATTAAAATATTCTACTGTGCCATTGGCCTCAGGGTGATATGGTGTACGTTTTTGGTGATGAATTTGAAACTCCTTCATTAATGCTACAATTTAATGATGCAATGGTTATGTTCAATAAATGTGTACCTTGATCACTAAGTAATATGTGCAGACATCCAAACCTTGTGACTTCATTCTCGAATAGAAACCACACAACAATATATGTAGTAAAATAAGTAACTAGTGTTTATTCTACCCACTTGGTCAAGTACTCTGTCATAATGATGATGTATCTTTCCCTTGACATCCTTTCTTATGGGTTTATTGGTCCTACAAAGTCAATAGCCCACTTATAGAATGCTTGGATCGTAACTTGGGGGTTCAACAACATTTCATGTCTCCTAGATGGTTTTCCTACTCTTTGAAATACGTCACAGGATGAACAATACTCCTTCGCATCTTTGTGAAGTGTCATCCACCAAAGTCTTGTACATAAAATATTTTTTGTCCTTGCTCTGCCTGCATAATTTACTCCAACAATCCCATCGTGCACTTCCTCCAGAATAATTGACCTTTCATGCTCTAGTATCCAACGCCAATGCCTTAATATTCCATATGCCCCTAACTTATACAAGTTCCATGTAATCAACTGATAGTATGTTTCTTCCAATACCAATTGTTTCTTCTATGCAACTGTCATTTCAGAGGGGCCACACTTGCATTTAGAAACTCTACAATTTCCATGAAGTAATCATCCACCATCCTTAATGAAAATACATGTGAATCTAGGAAATTTTCATCTAAATTATCAACATTCTCTCCTATCAATATACGTGAGAGATAGTCTGGTCCTCCATTCAGCTTCCCTAGTTTTACTATTACCTCAAAGTCATATTTCTGAAATAATAACAACCATCTGCATATTCTTCCTCCTAATACAAGATTATTGACTAAGTACTTTAATGTAGAATGATCTGTATACATATTGAACTGGGATCCTAGTAAGTAAGGTATGAACTTTTGTAGTGCATAGACCATTTCCAATCCTTCGTGTTCTATAGTGGTATAATTATTCTTAGATATCGATATTTTCCTACTTGGAAACACAATTGGATGATCAATGCCCCCTTCCCCGGTTGGGGCAGTACTGCACCCAACGCTATGGATGATGCATCTACATATACATGGAATTCCTTATTCCACTCTTGAAAAATCAAAATGGGTGAAGTTACCGGTTTCTGTTTCAAAATGTCCAACCCCTTATGGAAATCCTCATTCCATTGAAAATTGGCTTCCTTTCTAAGTAGTTTTTCCATGGGTGGTGTAATCTGCGCATATCCTTTGATAAATTTCTTGTAACAACCTATATGGCCCAAATTTTCCCTTTGCCTTATGGCTAATGTCAGAGGATCCAAATCTAGAATTACTGCAATCTTGGTTGGATCAACCAATAGTATTTGTTTGCATACTACATGTCATAGTATAATTCCAAATGGTGTGAAAAATATACACTTCTTTAGGTTCAGTGAGAACTGGCACTTCCTGCATTGATCTAACATGAGCCGAAGAAATTTTATATAGTCCTGCAGTAGACTAAACACCATCCAATCATATAAGAAAACTTCCAAAAATTTATGTATGAAATCCTTGAATGTTGCCACTACTACCTTAGAAAACACCACAGGGGAATTCTTCAATCCAAATGGAATCACCATATATTGATAGCTTCCCCACTCTATCGTAAATGTGGTTTTGTGTCTATCCTCCTATGAAATTATTATCTGATGGTACCCAGAGAATCCATCGATAAAGGAATAAGTTTCTTGACCTCCTAGGTTCTCCAGTACTTCACCCATGAATGGTGTTGGGAATGGATCATGAAAGCATGCATCATTTAATTTACTTAGATCTACGGAAATCCTAATTCCTCTGGTCTTCTTATCTTTCACCACCATTAGGATAATTCACTTGGATTCTTCAACTGGTTCAATGATACATGCATCTAACATCTTGTCTATTTTATCCTTGACCTTCTCCTTGTACCTTGGGTTCAACCTATAAGGTCTATGTCGTACTAACTTAGATACAAGTTTTAGTGGGATCTTCATCTCTCCTAAGTCACCTTCTATCCCATTCATCTCTAAGAATGTGTTTGGAAATAAATCATAATATTCCAGCAATAATTCTAGAACCTTCTCAATTGTCTCATCATTCCAATAATCTCCTATCTGCACAAATTTAGGATTCTTCGTTGTACCAATGCTGACCTTCTTCGTCTTTATAGGATGTGTGTATGTGGTAGATGAATTATTTGGCCCTTCTACTACGTATTTTCCCTATGTATTTGGTACTTGTACATTCCTGAGATCATCTTCCTTGTATTCTTCCGTCGTTATATTATAAAATTCCAATAACTTTTGGATCATCATCTTGGATTTGTGTGCACCGCATAAGGGTACAACTTCCATCATCTCTACCTCGGAGAAGATCTTTGTTCAAATGGCCTGTAGTGATACATGTATGGAGGGATCTTCATGTTCAAATGTGAACGTGATTTTGAATATTCGAACCAATTATTCCCATTCTACTGTCTCCCTGCACATCTCCAATTCTAAATACCAATTCTTTGGGATTGTGCCCAACATGTGTATGAATTTTTGCGTCCACTTTGTCTCTGGTTCTAAGTGACATAAATCCCTACATCTTTCTACATGACCCATTGTGTCACTCTTTCCTATGTATTTATGCACACTTTCTTTTTCCTTGGGCCCAAAGCATATCTACATAAGTCTACTACATTGTGCCCAGCCTGTCACTCCCTTTCTATGCACAACCCACCATCTATATGGAGTTTCCTTTAAGAATACATCCAATGCCAACAGACTATGTTGTTCAGGTACCTGTAACTCAAATTATTTTATAAAGATACCAATCTCAGTCAATCCATCATACTTGGGTGGGTCACGTAGCTCTGTGCCAATCCAATGTAAGGATTAGTTTATATTTGCACATCGTTTAGTTGACAATTCATGCATACTCTACTGCCAATTCTCCAACTCAATGCACCATTTGTTGTTGGGTCCACATAGTCCTCCATCTTTGTAGTCAAATTATATAAGTTGTCAATGTCATTCCCTCTTGCTAACTCTGTGTATCTCTTCCCTTATGATGGGTCCAGAGGTGCAATAACTCTCAGATCCCTAACCTTGAATATCATCTCCCTCCTTTTCAAGTTAATATTTTCCTAGTTATCAAATGCCCATTCCAAACCAATAAGTGTTGTATATGGTTGACTATCATCTACTATGTCAATAAATTCAAATTTTTCCATGTTGCACACTCCATCTATATTTATAGGTACTCCTATCAGTTGCCTAATCATGACTATCTTATGTTGATTCACAAGCCTTAACTAAATAGGGACCATACCTCCTTAGGTTCTCCCATCATTTCCCATGTCTTCTTAGGTAGAAAATTCACATCATATCCTAAGTCCAAAACAACATTATCCACATTGTACTCTCCCATATGTGCATCGGACCTGAATTATTCGTTGGTTCTCTTCCTGTGCATTACCTGGTTTACCATTCTTTGGATGATAGATATTTATATTCCTTTTATGCATTGATCAATCATGTCATATAAATTACTTAGCATGGTCCTATCTTTCATTAGTTTCACACAACTCTTTAATAACTTTGTTAATGTACTTACCTGTGCACTTGACTTCTCAGGTACAGCTTGACCTTCTATTTGAGGTATCGTTGATGTTGATTCTCCCTCACATAGTCCAAGTATTTCTTTTCTATATTTATGATATGTCTCTTTATCCTATTGTATATCTAAGGGGGGTATAGGCCCTATTGATTTATGTACCCACTACTCAGGATGCTTTCCTTTATCAGTCCCTATTCTGGCTCCTTTGCACGTAACAAACGCTATTGTTAGTCCTTCGTTGCATCTTTAAGATGATATCATTTGAACATTATGATTTTTATTATGGGTTGGGTTTCCTCTAACATGCCATTTTGAAACTAGTTGGGGACAATGTTACGTCACATGATCCAGTGCTCTGTAATATGTGCACGTGGTACACAGATTTTGGAAACACTAGGCCAAGTTTCTAGGTTGATTACAATTATAACAGATAATCGTTCCTTGTCCTCCTCTACCAAAATTCCCTCTACCTAATCCTCTGCCAAAGTTTCCTTTGTTCCCGTAATTGAAACCTCTCTAAATATTATACTATGCACCACTCCCATCCACACTGGTATTCTCTTTCTAGATCTTCTAGATATCTAATGTGTTCTCCCTTATTAGGTTGAACACGTAACAATCCTTCTCTTCGTATCCTACCGACTTGCAAAAATTTCAAAACAAGTTCTTAGGTGTACTCTCATACTTATGTAGCAATGGAAACTCGGTGGGGTTATGGCCCCATTTCTTACATATCTCATAGTATTCCCCCTAGTAGTGGATTTAGTACTCCAACTATTAAATACTGCATGAATTTTGGGCATTCATCCTTGTGATGGCCTTTCGTACTGCACTTTGTGCACCAAATTCTTCTCATTTCTCCCTTCCCCTAGTAAGCTCGAATAGCTGAATTTTCAATGCATCCAATTGTGTCTGAACTTGTTCCATTCCTATAGTATCTCCTATCGGTGATGCCTCTAGTTTCATTGCAATTTCCAAAGCCTCGGGCTGCGACATAACCTTGTATTGAATTAATCGTCTATGAATGTGGGGTAGAAGTCCTACAGTGAACCAATATTGATGTTGTTGATCTAGAATTTGGAAATTTAGTCTCCCCATCACATCCTTAAACCACTAATTGGAATCCTATACTGAATCTATTTGTACATGTTTTATCTCTTTTAGTTCGATGATGTACTACGATTCTAACTTTGACTTTTTGAAATCCTTTCATCGCACTTTATTTATCTCTGCAAAACACCTAGACTATATGGTAGGCATAATACTCTGTAACTTCATATAACATACTAGTGCACGACCTCTAAATGTTGTCTCTAACTACACAATATTCACAGCCTCACCCTATATGTTATTAGCAACCCAAACTATTTTGTAGACAAATAAGTGTTGTTCAGGATACTCTGATCCCACTCCCTTGAATTCAGGAAGTCTAAGAGTGTTATCTAATCCCGCCATGTTGGTTTGTGTATTCCATTCTCTTGGTGATGTTGGTGAACTATGATTTTGTCTCTACGTAATACTCACGCTATTCTGTCTGCTACTATTTTGTCCTCCTTGACTAATTACAATGGCTTTTGACAAGTCTTCAAATGTTATCTCTGATTGTTGTGATAGACACGGGGTCATGGATTCAATGTAGGATCATGTATGAGTATGTCTTATAGACTCTTATATCACTGGACTAGAATGGAACTCCTCTTCTCCTCCTCCTCTATATAGGATCTCCATGATTTAGACTTGTTCGCAAGGTTCTCGTTCCTCTGGCTCGCTACGTGACTCTTCTCTCCCAACCCCATTCTTTTTCCTTTTGTACTTCCTTCCTCCGTGAAACTCTCCATACTTGTAATATTCCTCTGGTGTAATAACTTCTTGCATCATCAATCCCTTCCTTCCTTTTCTATTGCTTCCTTCCCTCTCTCAGATGATCCTCATGTCATCCTCTGGCTCCCTGAAACTCAGTTGTCTTACCAATTCAGGAGTCCAATTCTTCTGTGTTGCAACACTAAACCTTCATGTCTTCTCTACCAACCTCTCTAGCCACTCGATCATAATTTTTGGAAATTATCCAAAGAAAATTTCATGCATATCCATGAACGCATACCTTTGCATCCATTTATTGTCACTCATCTGAGGGTTCTTGTTCTCTTATCGCACAAATTCCTAATATTTTCTTTCTAACCATTCTGTGATTTCACTCTTAGTTAGTCTCCAAAACATCCCCTTAATCACAATGTTTCGGTCCCGTAAACAAAACCATTTTTTTGTTGGTTTTGGTCTGTACATGGGTTGTAAGACCCAAGGCTCAGTTCAATTATGAACAACAAACCCACAGGACACCAACCCTTTCAGAATCACCTCCTTCTGTAGATGAAGTCTCACCCAAGGTATCTATTGGGACTATAAGAATCAAGCTTTTGTAGTAGTAAGGGAAGGGGAGGTGGATCCCTGAGTCATTTTTCCTTTTTTTAGCTTATTTTTGTTCTCGATGATTACATATATTATCATTATCAAAGTCATTCATGAATATTGAATCAAAATCAATCCATAAAATAAATCTAGTCTATGAATCCTAGCAACATTATTTAAAAACACACATAGACAATTAAAGAACACAAGACATAATATCCTCTCTAAACTCTTTCTTTATTCATCTTTTGTCTTACTAATCGTCTATTACATTCATGACCTGTACATAATCTCTCAACCTCACTGCTCAATATATCACTCTTCAGACTATGATTTTCTCTT
>JZKD02S2354099.1:252491-271762 GCA_000966675.3 Picea glauca | reverse complement strand
ATATATTTCTTTCCCATAAAGTGAGATCTACTTTATTACATAATTCCTTGATCATATGTATAGATTAGCTATTGGATATATTATTTGCTTTCACTTTGGTTGGTTTGTGCTGTTTGATCTTGACTGCGCAAGAGCGCTGGAAAGAAGCAAGGAACAACAGAGACCAAGGAAGCGATTACAAGGTACATATCTTCTTTTCACTTCCAATTTAATTCAATAGTTAGATCTAGGGAAAGCGGTATATTCTGTCCTGTTTTGTTCTAGATCCAGGTGGATCTAGGGAGATTGGTTTGTGTCCGCACTTACGGATTTATCCTAAAATAGTAATAGAGGTTCTCCAAACATTCCCTTCACAATGAAAGGAATTAATCTCACAATTGAGGGTAGTCGACCCATCATACACTCATCTGATCAATTTTGATTTGTAAGATGTCAAACCATGTCTTCCATCATTAATCACTTTCCAAATCCTAGTCAAAATACAAAACATAACCATACATCAATGTATCATGAATGAAGGGTCATCTACATGAATTATGTCCAAAACAATATGGAAACAACTTGGAGCACCTGATATCATCTACTCTACCATCACTCTTCGATCATATGATGGTCACCCATCACAACCTGAAGGCTTCTACCATAATGTGCTAGTTGAAATAAGGGAAAAACAAATTCTCATTGACATCAAATTCATTGATGCCTAATTGGATTACAACATCCTCTTTGGACACAACTATATGTATGCCATGAAGGTTGTCACCTATTTCATATTTCAAACCATGTTCTTCCCTCACAATGGGAAAATAATCACCACTTTCCAATTAACACACTATGAACCCAATCGTTCAGGCCACATAGACAACATCCTCCCTCTCATATGAGCTAGCTTTGACCTATCTCCTATCATTGAAGTTGGACTAGGAATTTTCTAGGATTCATCACTTATGGGTTGTTTTAGGGAGCACCCCGTTCTACCCTCCCACCTACTGATACCACCCAATTCGGTTTTTTCACGTCATATGGTGTGGAAATCCCAAATAATCCCCCTCTTTAAGGGCTCCATACCCTCATCCTTCATGGAGGAATATATTCCACAAACAATACCTAAAGAGAGTACTTCACAATCCCCTATGGAAGAATGACCTCATCGATGGATGAGAAAATGCCTATTTGGAAAATGATCCCTCCACCATTTCCTGAGGGATATGGTTGAGGTGTAATGGATGGGAATAGTTCCATAGATGGTTGGGTGAGATACCAAGTTGGGATGGAAAGCACCATATTTGGAAAGGTAAGACTAGTGGCCACTTGATATGATGATACCCCTGGTGGTGGGTAAAAGAATGGTATTTGGTTCAACAACTTTTCCTGAGACAACATTGCCTAAGCCCTCTCAAGAACCCTCCACCGCTTCTACCTTTATTGACATACATTACATATCCATGCCATTATATGAACATATAAGATGCCCTTGTGTGTTATGTGATCAACTGGACTAGTTTACATATATGTGACCCCTATTTATTTATTCCATAGCTCTACACATGGTATCTATTCCACATATTCTAACATTGGTTCAAACCCCCTTTGAAACGACAATGGACGTATCTCCAAAAGGATGTCATCCCACGTTCCCACACCTTTTACCCCTGGATCCCTTAGCCATACCGATCTCAGAGCTATCATAAGACTTTTCATCTAACCCACCCAATTTGCCTGTAAGTCCTATCTATGAGATTCTTCCTCCCCCATTCCTACATGATCCACACACATGTATGAATATATGGTGAATTCCATCTAGTGAATCCCCATCATATCCACCCATCGATCTACTTATCTCCTCCCATCGTTATACTTATCATGGAAGGAAACAATGACCACTCATCTTCATCTCCTACACCTTCCATAGATGACAATGTCATCATCAAATCGGATCATACCTTAGACACCACTATGTCTCACCCACTTGATAATACCTATGATAACCCATTATTTTCATTCATCTTCCAATCAGATGAATATATCATAGAGGCCATGACAACATCAAATTGTCCCTGTGATGCCATGCATCAATGATCTTTCTTTTTAGCACAAGAAGCATTTCAACCTTGCATAGAAAATCATGTCTATGCAATTGAGACCAAATAATTCATCCCCCTCAGAGATGTGTATTGGTTCAAAAATATAATCCCTACACTTGACGCTTTTGAAGAAGGGAACATGGCCAATATCTATCCTACTATAAAAATTGACATCTCAGTCAAACCTAGCATCGTCGAAGAGATCACCCTTGACGCTGCTTGTGCTCCTTAAGAGATCACTTCTTACAAATCACTCTTTTAGGAATTCTAGGACATTTTTTCTTGGTGATGCATAGAAGTGCCCGAATTAGATCCAACCATTATTGAACATCGCATCGGCACATGGCCTGATGTCGCCCTTATTCATCAAAAGTAATGACCTTTACATTATTCAGATTCCATAACTATCAAAGTGGAGATTGATAAATTTTGTATTGTTGGGTTCATCTACCCTATTGCATATACTTCATGGGTCTCAAACCTTGTGCCAGTCAACAAAAATAAGGGTATTATTTGGGTAGACACCAATTTTCAATACCTTAATAAATCATGTCCCAAGGAAAATTTCCCAACACCTTTCATCGACCAAGTTATCGATGCCTACTCTGGTCAAAAATCCCTTTCATTAATGGATGGATTCTTTGGCTACAATCAAATTCAAATTCACCACACAGACCAATAGAATACTATGTTCACTACCCCATGGGGCACCTTCACCTATTGTGTCATGCCATTTGGGATAAAAAACATGAGTGACACCTTTCAGTGAGCCATATCATACGCTTTTCATTATCTCTCTCATATCATCCTTGCTTACTAGGTGATCTCACCGCAAACCCATTATTTGTTGGACACTTGGGGATGTCCCAGGTTCTGATCTCAAAGGTTTCCAAAAAAACCCTCAAAGTATCGATCCTCCTGGTAAACCATAAGGAAACACTGCTCATAGAGTGCATATCACAATCTCACCCAAGATAGATTATGGGGGACTACAAGACTCATATGTCTGCAGTCTAGGAAGGGATTGGGAATTTGATCTATTTCTTTTCCTTATGCATGCATGTTTGAATCATAATCTAAGATAAACATCCATTCTTTAACTGATAGCTTTCATAAAAAATTAAATAACCATTCACACACATTAACATAGCAGGGTTAACGTGTTTCACCCCCCTGGGGCTACATCCACAAATATTTGGATCTTCTACTCTTTTATTAATCATTCCTCAAAATCAGCGTCGCACACATTACATTCTCCATTATTACAATAAAAAAATATGATAATTTCCATCTATGAGGCGGAATAGACTACACCAGGCTCCAAAGCCTGTGACCTAACCCTCAAAAACCTATTTTCTAGCTTATTCAAACCATCCTCTACTATACCTCCTAGGAATTTATTTATAATACTCTATTGGTTCATAGCCATTAAATTCATATAAGAAACCCTAACCCTAACATGGCTAGGTTTCTCTACATGTATGCCACATTTCTTTTCCTCAGTCTTTGGCATGCTGATTTTCCTCCACATATGGTGTGTGCCCCAAAATTATATTTTCTCCCCAAAATAGGCTTGTTCCAACAGGCCCCCAACAATGACATGTGGCTCTTCCCAATCCACTCAGGTGATGTGCACTCCCTACACAGCCTTCTCCAAAATGTGGAACTTTTCTGCTAGTTCCTCCCCTTTTTCTTTCGCTTACACAAATTTCTCTTTTAGTTCCTCTACCATATGTGTTGTAATATGGTTGTTCAATAACTATGCACTATTTATATGATCTTTCTCCATACTTATCTTTTCTACCTCTAGTTCTGCAATTATTTTCACGGCTTGCTCCTGGAGTGGCTCCAATTGAGCCTTCCTTTCTTGTTTATTTTTCGGTGCGGTATTTAGTTTCATCTGTAGGTTCTTCATCTCTTGCGTTTGTTTAAATATTTATGTGATTCTCATTTACTTTTGTTGCTGCTTCAATCCTGCATTGCAACATTCATTTTTTCTTCTTGTTGATCCAAATTTTGGACCTTCTCGTCTTCCTCAAGACTAGTCCATAGTTGCACAATCTTGTCAAAGAGTTCTACGACTTCCTTAGCTTCCCTTGCAATCTCACTTGTATGTAGTGATTCCTATTGTTCTCTCTCAACTATCACCTTGGGAGGGGTTTTCAGTGTAATATTTTCCTTTAGTTCCTTTATCCCTTTCCTATACCCCTCAATTATCTGCACAATGATATGGATCTATTCTTCAACGCTTCTCTCTTCTACCTACGTGTTGTCCATAATATTTTTGAATACTTCCTTCCGTTTTGTCTCTGGGTTATCCACATGCTACTTCTCTTCTTGTGCCTCCATATTGACTTGCTCTATGACCAGTTGTAGTGATTCCTTACCGTATTTGGTGAATTACAGTTCTATAGAATCAACCCTAGCCCGTGACTGTACCTCTTGTGTGACATTGAATTGCAACCTGTAAAGTGATTTCATTGGTATTTTTCCTAAAACAAACTCCACTTGTTTCAAGTTTTTTTGTGCTATTTCCTCCTTTATCTGCAACATGTCCTATGTAATGCTAAAATTCAGAATAGCCTACACTATTATTTGTATTGTTTCTTCGTCACCATGCATGGTTATGTCCTCTTCTTTTGTCTCTTGCTACATTAGGCCCTTTCCTTTATACTATGTATGCATTGTTTATATCCGTTCTAGGACTTGTTTAACCTCCATCAATTCATTCATGATTCTTTCTCCTTGGTTCTTGGCCTCCTCATATTATTTAGTTGTGTGGTCATGAACTCTCTTTCCTACCAAGTCTGCATCATCCTTGGTAATTGTGTATTCCAGGATGTCCTTATGTGCCTTGGATTTCTTGCATGGCCCCCCTATTTGTATGATCAACCTTTTGGGTGGCCATGCACATGTTGGGTTTGTCATCGTTGGGTTTTCTTGTGTCAATGTGCCCCCCCTTTCTTGTTCTTCCTATGCAGGGACATTTTCCTTCTTCCTTGCTTTCCCATTCACATTCATTTCCCTTTTGTTTTTATTTTTCTCTAGCTTAGGGCTTGGATGTGCTTCCTCCTATTGTTTTAGTACCTTGCGTCATCGCTCTTTTTCCTCCTATAGATGTCTGTGATAGATCTTCTTAGTTTTCCTTGTCCTTTGGTATCTCTTTGGTTATAACTAGGACTTTCTAGTCATCTGCCCAATCCTTGATCACCCACTCTACTTCTTCTACGTTCACGTAGTATCAAAGTTGCAACCATTCTCCATATGCATCTTTGCACGCTTGGATCCACATGTTGTGTCTCGTGGCCTTGAAATTGGATATCCTCTGGTATTATGAAACCACTTCCATAGTTATCCGCCAACTACTAGTTATCTTGTCCTTCATTTCATTCAGGTACCTTGCAAAGGTACTAGCATTTTCACTTCTTTGTTTAGGGTCTGAAGTTATCCCTAAGGACATATACTATGTTGCATGACATTTTCCCACTCCGTAAAAAAAGTGAGAATAGGTAGGTTCCCTTGATCTTATCCGCGCTATCAACAATATCAACCACAAGTAGTGGAATTCAATCCCCAAGTCCTGCACATCTTTTCAGTCATCTAGGAACAAATTCAACAAGCAAGGAGCCCAACTTAACATGGTTCCTTTTGTGCACTACTTTTTTGCTGCTACAAATCCTATGGGGACCTCGTCCTTGCGACATTTCTAAATAAGTTTACATGCCATCAATTTGGTTTCCATCCCGGTGGTTGCATAACTGATCCTCTTTATTATTATGCCTCATGAACCTCTTTTTGTCCCATAGGTATTTATCATTTCCTCTATGAGAGCATTCTCCTTTTTTTTTATCATCCAAGTACTTTCAGGGATTCTCTCCATTTGATGGAAGTCTTATGATAAATTAAATTAACTCCACTTCGATGGACACCATCTTGTTCATCCATAAAAATCCTCCATGGAGAACTACGAGTAACTTCTTGACATAGTTGTTGACATCTTTCCCCATACCAAAGTGCAAAATATCAAGAAAACTCATTATCCCTGTGTTTAATAGTCCTGCTATCCATTTTTTTGGCTGCAAGACTGGATCTCCTAGTGGCCCTGTGCCCAGGATTTCCATGAAAAATTGTTGTGCGAATTCTAGGAATTTTCTAGTCTCAGACACATCATCATATGCATATCTCAGTTTGTTGACACAACCCAACAATCCTGTAGTAGCCTGAACCCCCTCTATAATTCATGGTAAGACTATGGATACCTCGATTTGCTTGCATGAGGATCTATGAATAGGATTTTTCCCTTTCCTCTTTGTTGGCACATTGAATGGCCCAACTTCTTCTTCCCCTTCTTTCGTGATATATTCTGATTGTCTTATTATGTCCTCAATTTGTACCTCTTCTTGTTGCATGGACCCTACCATTGGTTTTGACCCTGGCCCCTTGGACATTGTTCTCTGACTATTAGTGCCATTAGTCGGGGGGATATTTCTACGCTAGGATGTTTCCTTGGGGTTTCATATGAAGAAGGGTGTTGTTCCCCTACACTGTTCTATGGACCAGCCTCCATTCTTGTTGTCATAGAAACTTGCTCCTCCTCATCCACCATTGTGGCACTCATTGGTTCATCATGCGGTTAAGGAATGGCATCAACATCTACCACTCCCTCTGGTTGTTGTTGACCTTGTTCTTCCCATGGGAGTTCTTACAACGACGTGGTGCTTCTTCAGGTTTTTCTTGCCACATGGCTAAGTGCACCGAATTTTGGTGGTGCCATCCTACATAAATCTTCCTAATGTTGTTGAAATCCTCCTGTGAATTCTTATAAATCACCTATTCGCCACTCGCCATTGTGCTCCTTAGCTCTACGTAGGCCTAAATTCGCAATGAGGGCTATGTGACACACTTTTCAATTATATAATGGCTCTCATAATTGTCATAAATATTCTTGGACATGCTTCCTTTATTTCCATAAATGTTCTTAATATTCTTCAACATCCTCCCTTAAATTTCATGAATGCTCGGTTCATACCTTATTTTTTGGATGACCGTTTTTTTCTTTTCTGGCCATTGTTCCCTTTCCCGATGCCCTGCAAAATTCTTCTTTGAGTCTTCCTCGACACATTGTATTTTCATTATGTCATTGTTATCCAATGCACATTAACTTTACCTCTTTCTGCGTTGGTTTCATTGTCCTCTGGGCACTACCTTTTCCATTTTTCTGTCATTCAACCAACTTCCTCCTCTTTTTGTATTTTTCTTCTTTTTCTTCTTTTTATGTCATTTTGTAATCTTTCTTTCCTAACTTATACTACAATAAACTATACACAAGGATTATTTACTATGCTTCAACTATTGAGAGTTAGTAGGTCGACTATCCCTATACAACTTCATTCGATTACCATTCACCAGGTCCTGCGTTTCTTTTCTCATCAGGACATTTAGCTGCACAAATACTCCATATGTGACATAATTCACTTCATATGTCCCTAGCTAATGAATTTGGAACTTACCTAGATGTTGCAAATATTTTTTGTCATAGAGGAGAACTAGATCTCCCTCCTTAAAGATCTTATTGTTTATGTGTATATCATGATAGGCTTTGTCCCTTGCTTTCTGCACCTCTTGGTGGAATCCTGCTAGAAATTTGTCTTCTTCAAGTTACATAAGTTCACTTAACCTTTCTTGTACTACACCTCTTTCTGTTAGATTTTTTATTGTTGCAACGCGTAGGATGGGTACCAAAAATTATAATGGCACCACTATTTCTTATCCATACACCAATCTAAATGGTGTTTGTCCTGTCAAATTATTGCACGTAGTTCTATATGCCCATAATATTGTTGGTATTTTTAAATCCCAATCATCTCTATTAACATTACAAATATTTGTCAAGGCATTCTCCAAAATCTTGTTGAAAGATTCTACTGTCCCATTTTCTTGAGGATGATATGATTTACTCTTCTGGTGATAGACTTCAAATTCCTGGAATAGCCTTGATGGAACTATTAATAAAATGTGTGCCTAGGTCACTCATCAAAATCCTAGGACATCTGAATCTTTTAATTACCTGCTCAAATAAGAAGTGTGTTGTTGATTCTGTGTTGCAATCCTTGACTATTTTTTCTTCTGCCCATCTGGTTAAATACTCTATCACAGTAATGATGTATATTTATCTTGTCCTTATTGCAGGTGGATTAGTAGGTCCTACAAAATATATTTCCCAGTTGTCAAATACTTGAAGAGTTACTTGGGGTCTTAGGGGAATCTCATCCCTCTTGTTCGGTTTTCCAACCCTCTGATAGACATCACAACTATGAAAATATTATTTTGCATCCTTATGAACTATTGGCCACCATAACCCTACACACAATACCTTCTATGTGGTAACCTTTCCTCCATAGTGTACTCCAACTATACCTTCATGAGCGTGTGCTAGAACAATGGGTTTCTCAAGATCCATCACACACCTTCTCAGAATGTTTTCTTCTCCCAACTTGTATAAACGACCTGTAATCAATTGATAGTCTACAACTCTAACTACCAGGTTTTTCTTTTGCGTGGTACTAAACTCCTTTGGTGCAATTCTTGTTCTCAATAATTCAATGATATCAACAAAGTACTCATCGATTATCTGTACTGAAAATAATTGTGCATTAGGGAGGTTGTCTTCTAAATTAGTAGGTTCTTCTCCATTGGTTATCCTTGATAGGTGATCTGGTATTGCATTCAGTTTCCCTATTTTAACTATTACTTCAAAATCAATCTCCTGAAATAATAATATCCATCTACATATCCTCCCTCCCAACACTGTATTGTTGACGAAATATCTGAGGGAAGAATGATGTGTGAACATTTTGAAGTGCTTTCCCAATAAGTATTCTCTGAATTTCTATAGTGCATACACCATGGATAGACCTTCTCTTTTTGTTGTGTTGTAATTATGCTCTGATTCTGATAACTTTCTGCTTCCAAAGGCTATAGGGTGATCTAGGTCACCTTCTTCTGGTTGTGACAAAATTGCTCCAAGTTCTATTATTGACGCATCTAAATGCACATAAAATGTTTTTTCCCAATATGGAAACACTAAAATATGTGTTGTCACCATCTTCTCCTTCAAAGTATCCAATCCCTACTGACAATTCTCGTTCCACTGAAATTTAGTGTCCTTCTTCAAAACATTTTCCATCAGTGCGGTAATATGTTTATACCCCTTGATAAACTTCATATATTACCTTGTATGTCCAAGTGTATATCTTAACTAGCTCACTAACTTCGGTGGTGGTAAGTTCACAATTACAACAATCTTGGCAGGTTCAACCAGTAAACTCTATCTTCACACTACATATCCTAACAATATCCCAAAACATGTGCTTAAAATGCATTTCCTGATGTTCAATGAGATTTGAAATTGCCTACACCTGTCTAACATTAGTCTTAATACTTCTACATGATCTTTCAACAGACTTAAAACAGTCCAATCATCCAAATATACTTATAAAAACTTATGTATAAAATCTTTAAAAGAAGCTATTACCACCATTGAAAAGATATATAGTGCACTCTTCAGCCAAAAGGGAATAATGTTTACTGATAGGATCCCCATTCTGTAGAAAAAGTAGTCTTATGCCTATCCTCTGGAGCTATTTAATTTGATGATAACCCTAGAACCCATTTGTAAAGGAATACGCTTCCTGTTCTTCCACATTCTCTAAAACCTCATCTATAAAAGGGGTAGGGAAAGGGTCATGTAAGAAATCATCGTTCAATTTCCCTATATCTACACAAATTCTTATTTGCCCTTGTTTCTTTTCTTGGACCACCATGGGACTGATCCATTCGAATTCTTCCACTGGCTCTATGATACCAACTTATAACATTCTATCAAGTTATGCTTTCACTTTTTTCTTATAAAATGGATTCAGCCTGTAAGGCCTCTATTTGATTGGTCTAGCATCTGGTTTGATGGGTATATTCATCTCTCCCATCTCACCTGTTATTCCTTTCATGTCTGTAAAGGTTGTTGGTAGCAGGTCATTGTATTTACACAGTAATTTTTTTATCCTTCCTAGTGTGTGCTCATCCCAGTAGTCCCCAATACTTTCCATCTTAGGGTTTTCTTCTATCCCAATGTTGAATTTCTTCACCTTAATTGGTGCAACAAATGCCTCTAATTCCAATGATGGACCTTCCACTACTCTTTCCGCTTCAAATTGTTTTATCTGGATGTTGCACAGATCTTCTTCTTCTGGTGTTTCCTCTGTGACATGATAACAAGAGAGTAATTCCTTGACTATCTATCTATTATGTTGTTGATATTCCATTAAAAGTTTCACCTTAGGTTCCTCAAGAAATATAATTCCTTGTATGTTGTCCCTCGACCAAGTTTTGAGGAAACATCGGTCATGTTTGACCACTTTTGGGACTTCGACAGGCTGGTCGAAGATGGAGCATCTAGGAAGAGCTGAGATCATGGGATCTCACTTTTTTTGTGGGCTTGTGGAATGAGAAAAGGATTTACTAGGGTTTATGTAATGGTTTATGGGATGTCGTCCCATGGGTTTAACCATGATTAGGCCTCTTTGTAAATGTATAAATAAGTAGTAGCTAAGCGATGAAAAACTAGTTACTGATTGGCTTAGTGTATGACTAGATGGCTTTGTGCAAGAGTATGTTAAGACTTGTGGAGCTAAGCACAATTATTTTGTAGGTTTATTTGTGCACATACGTTGTATGTAAGGTTTTGTGCCTTGAACTGATTTAGGGAAGGAGGATCTTGTGATTTGTGCACAGATCTCCTGTCCTCGGAGGAGTTGGTTCTATGGCTTGGGGCACATGAGAAAATGACTATAAGAAGATTCAATACTAATAAAGAAGAAGAGAATAATTTGGTGGATGTATCCCTACATTGGGGTGAACCACATATATATTGTGTCTTGATGTGATTTGTGCGATGTTGTTTATGTTTTTATCTGCTTAGTGTTGTTGTTATAATGTATGATGAATGGATCAGATTTTGTTTCTTAGTGCTTAATGGTATTAAAGATAAATGAATGATAGATCTGAGATAATTCTATGTGCTAAGTGATTGAAAGTGCTTGATAATTATTGTTACTGCGTTGATATGTAATAAGGGTTTAAATCTGCAATGTGAATGATACTCGTGAACTAATGCATATTGTTGTCTAAGTGCTCTACTAAGTGTTGTAATCATAGATCTATGTCCCATATTGGTTGTAGACACTTGATTCCTGCAACCCCACCTACCTCTACCTCGGGTGAGACTTCATTTGATTCACAAGTGTTGCCAAAAGGGTCGGTAGTTAGGGTTTTGTTGGTGCATTGTTGAAGTGTTGAACCCTGGGGCTTCCCCTATGCCAACAAATGGTTCTATTGTCAGGACCTGAAACTATGATTGTTGGGAACTGAAGAAAAGAGAAAACTATGTGCGTAGATCTGTTGTTGTAGTGTACAGTATTATACTTGACTTGCGAAGCTCTGTGCTAAGAAAGAAACCTGATCTGAAGAAAATAGGTAAGATATGAAATCTTTGTGTTTTGGTAAGGGTAAGATAAGTGGAAATGTTTTCTTTGAAAACATGAATCTAGGTATGTTTGATAGATTTTGACCTAGTCTGAATGGTAGGGACCAATTAGAAGAAATAATTGATCTGAATAGAGAAAGATATTTTATTCCTATGCATAGAAAGAATTTATGGACTAATAAGTGGATGCAAGAACCTAGAAATAATTTTTGCAGATTGCAGGTCCATTACTGTGATCCCAGTGCGCAGTATAGGAAAGGTTGGGTCTCGTTTAAAACAAAGAGAGAATTAACATTGTGTTATAATTGTAGAAGATCGGGACATCTTGCTAAGGAATGCCCTGGTACATGTCTTATTTGTCTTTGTTGTAAAGATATTGGTCATGAGGTTGAGGATTCCCAAGGATGATTGCTAAAGTTGAAAAGATGAACATGAGACAAGAAAACTATAAATAATGTCAAGAGATTAAGGATACGTTAAAGAATCATATAGAAAAAGAGTCAGATACTGTGTTAATATAGTTAAAAGAAGTAATGGATGATCATAGAGATATCTGTTTAACATAGATCCTAAAATAAAAATAGTCCATAGTTACAAGAATAAAAGACTTCGACATAAATTGTGTATTGGATGAAGAAACACATGTGAATATTATGCCAGAAAGCACTTAGGAAATTTTGGGAAAGCCTGCTATGATACCTTCATCGGGAAGGATAGGCTTGTTTAAGGGAAATATGATAACCCTATGTGGAAGAGTTACTAATACACCTATGATTACTCATGAAACATCGACGGAAGAAGAATTTGAAATCATTAAATTTGTTGATAACAACACCCCTTTTCCACTTTTGTTAGGAACGAATTGGATCGATAAGGAACATATCAGAAGGAAGGAAGAGGAAGAAGCTATAGAAAATAAAAATAAATAACTAAGGGATCTCATAGCTCAAAGAATAGATCGACTGATAGAAGAATGAGAAGTTGAGTCGAAGTAGCAAAATGAAGGAAAAGTAGCTATCAAAGTTGAAAGAACACAAGAAGGTGTGAAGGACCTATCCATGCAAGAAGAAAGTATGTCCACCGAGGACATAGTAAGAAAAGAGGTATTACCTTTGAACCCTTTGAGAGAATGTCAGCAATGCGAAGTCACTATTCTAAGAAAAGATAAGACTAAGAATGGAAAGAGGAATCCAAAGAATCGGATCATAGGAAAGAAGGCAAGAAAGCTCAGTAAGAAGAAATCCAAGCTAGAAAAAATACGAGAAGCTCCAGAAAAGACTTCGATGGAGGCATATCTATAGAACTTGAACCTCGCCAAAATAACATAACCACACAGAATGGGACTTCTCCATGGCGAAGCTATATGACCATTGGAGGTGCCCCAACCATTAGAATGACACCCCAGAATGGTTAGAAAACGCATTTATGAGTGAATGGACTGTTGATACTGCACCATAATGAACAAATTCACATTGATTGATGCAATCCTACCCATTGGAGGAATTTGTTACGACACTTTCTTATTTAACCCGTTGGAAGCTATGTTGGGACAACTTGTTTCCACCCGTGACTATCCGAGCTAACAGAGAATCGATTGTATATCATGTTGTGATTTCTATACCTTTCCATCTGTTTGATTACCTCACTTGTATGTTTGCCTACCTGATCTATTTTGTTATAAGTGTGAATATCGAGCGAACCTAGCACATTAGAGAAGTCTTTGGAGGAGATTCTCATGGAGCTCATGGATGAGAGAGTTATGTCTATAGGAATATAGGCGTCATCGACTAGGGGAATGCAAGAATCCCCCTCAACTGGACATCGTTGTACCCTTACTACTGAGAAGCGAAGTAAGCACCGCGATGATCTAGCTAACGCGAAGCAGATCTCGTCGGTCTTGCCAGATTATATATCGCCTTTGGATGGCATGGTTACCCGCGACAGTATCCTATGTGACTTCAAGTTACATACATCCTAAAGGGGATATGTGTAGTTGGACCCTAGTTGGGATAGATCCCAGCTCTGAAGAATAGAGGTTTCAACCTCGGCAATAAGAAGAACTATGCAATGCTCGCACCCCATAGGTATTTGAGGAAGATGACTAGGAAGAAGCCATGCATAGTCTCCTAACCTTGGATTAAGGAGATCGCACAGTCAATGATACTAAACATGATGAAGATCCCTCACTTTGGCCAACATCAAGAGGTTAACACTTGCATTAAAATTCTCCTATTGTCCTATCACAGAGGATATATATGGCTCGACAGGAACATTATTGTGGATCCGGTGTTGATCCACATGATCATAGGACTGAGCATGTAGGGATCAGAACCTCAATAGTTCTACCGAGGGAATACTTCAGATTTCTCCCTAGGACAATGCATAAAAAAATATTATGGAGATTTTGAAAAGGGAAAGTGAGGCTACAAGGTAGCCTCCATCTTGGCTAGATCTGGCTGGGTGGTTGGTCAAAGACCTAAAGGTGCCCTAAACAACCCCTTTTCACACTAAAAGCTAGTTGCACAATACATCAAAGTGGTGCTATAAAACAAGGCCATGGGTGCACTACATCTTCAAGGAATTCATTTGCAAGGTTATGCTACTGCTATACTCTTGGGTAAACCTCTTTTCTCATCAAGAGCATACTAGCACCATTCCATTTGGGCAATCCACATCACCTTTTGAGTGGGTTAGCTTGGGATTCTTTCACCATTTCTTTCAAGTTTTCAAGTTGTAAGAAGAGCTCAATCTTAGGATTCTAAGAGCCCTCCCTTAGAGGAAGAAGGGACCCATAGTCCCCTTTCTCTTTAGTGTTTTCTTTTAACTAATACAATCCTTTCCATTAGTGACATGAGTTTTGTTGTTTCTTGTTCTGATGTCCTTATGCACAATAGTTTAATTGTTTTTTCCTTTCCTACATTAATTCTTGGCTTAGTCTTTTATGTTTATTCTTCTAACCCTTTTCTTTACTACTGTCTTGCTTAGCTAACCCAACTAAGCTTGTAAGAACCTCTGTTTTGGTCATTTAGGTGACAAAAGAGGCACAACAGATTGACGACTCCACTGGGGAAAGGTATCAATTTCCTACCCCACTTAGGTTATTTTAGCTCTTCTTTTTACTTATTTAACCTGTAGGTACCATAACCGGCCCAAGCCGACCTACAAAACATCAAATTCAAAGTTGAGTTGAGAGAATTCCATCTGGAATTTTCTTCATGGCCATGTGACAGTTGTGCGTGGGTTTATTGGCCCATAGTTGCACATCGTGCACACGTGTTCCAAAATCACTGCATTACTCAGCGCCTTCTATGTACCTACACTCAATTGTTTTTTCCAGTTCGCGCATTGGTGCTCAGAGTGCCTCTGTCTAGTCTGAAACCTGCACACCTGCGCAAAAAAACACACATTGTAAGTTTTTTTATGATCTGTTGAAAGCCCATAGCCTTCTTAAAGATGATTCCATGCATGTTGTAATCTACACCACACTTACATTCCCTCTCATATAAAGGGATTAGTCAAAACACATAGGCACTTAAGGGTTAAAAATCATTATTTTTCCTCTTTTTGCTTTTTATTTCACCACATGGACAACTTACCTTGACTAAAAGTTGGAATCATTCTACATCACATATAAAACTTGCATTGGGAATAGAAATTGGATATCAAACGTTGAGTATGATCCTCTCTCGCACTCCAAAGTAATCTTGAGAATCAGAAAGAGGTTGAAAGACAATTTCATCTCCCTTAAAACGATAAAATCTTTAGGAGAGAACAATAACCCCCTCGCGACTCCTCTTAGTTTATTTTTCAAACACATCTCAAGATTGTAACGGGCCCATACATTCCCACATGCTACAAAGATAGGATAGAGTTGAAATTTAATTTCTTAGATTAAATCACTAGGGAAGTTTAAAGGTTTTGTAACGGGTCCATACATGCCCACATGATCACAATCTAGGATAGTTTCAAAGATTTCTTAGATTAAATCACATTAGGGAATTAAAGGAATAGTAATGGACCCACATGTCCACATGCTAGCCTCCTAGGGACTTTTGAATTCCGCAAGGTTGTACCAATGACATTTAGTTAAATAGGTAATCAAAGACTTGTAAGGACCAAGCGAAGTCCACATGCATCAAGGTGACACCTAATTCATTAAAAAATTGGCACACTTTCACTCATTCACACACAAAAGTCACTTCTCACTCACATAGTTTTCATCTCAAAACGTGGAGGTTGAAGTAAGTTTCCTTCAAAGGGATTCCGAACACCCAACCCTTTTCTTAACGAAACTATCCACTCCCACTTAATTTCAACAAGATTGGCTCACACCCCCAATCTCTCAAACAACCACATCTAATTTTTTTCTAAAAACTCACTAAGTTTTCCTCCATGGGAGGTGCCAAAAGAAATCTTTTAGTCTAGGTAGGATTTCGGGGATAGGCATCCAAATAACTCCCCGTTATCTGGTTCTCACATTTTCAAAACAATAGAAGTTGTTAAATAGGGAACTTTAAATCCTCCAAGTCAAGTGTTCCTAACACCATAAGGCAGGGAGATACCCATGAAGGGTTGAAGGCTGAGGTCTGGTTGTTCTATGCATCCCCCCTTGAGGCACCCACCTCTTGGATGGTATCTAGCTCATGACCCATTTATTAGGCCAAAAATTTAAATGCCACACTTTGACCGAGGTACCTAGTGACCAAATTTTAGGATATCTACCCAAGTGGAAATTGTGGGCTTCAATTTCACCTTGATTGGATTTAGTGTGGCTATTGGGAAATATCTCCATTTCTTTCAGGATATGCCCCCTCTACCCCTCATTATAACTGATTTCTTCTTCCTTCACTAGTTTCTCTTCCAGTGGCTTCAGACCCCACTGTCGAGTGTTATTTTGAGAGGAAGGATGTTACATCTTTTAGTACACGAGCATTTGTTTTCTTTGTTCCCCCATGTGGATAGAATCCACCTATCCACATATATTCTTCTTTATTAAAACACTTTATGTATGATGCCCTTATGATTACATTTGATTTGGATATATATCATGTAAAGTTCAAAAAATAAATTGTAGCAAAGGCTCTTGTTTATTTATTGCTCTCACCACCATTCGCACACATTCACTCAGCTAATCGGACATCATAGGGGACCCACAGAACCCCCATCGTTCTAGATGCTTGCTAAATCTCCCTCCTATTCTATAGGGAGTTCCTAGTCTTGCCAACTCATCAACTCCACCTTCTCACAGTCCTGTGAGTGCCACTATCTTGGGATCAGCTTTGCTTGGTTCCACCTTACTTGGGTCCATTTCCCAAGGTCCACCTTCCACTTTCTCTCCTCTACATGGAAGCATGGGGGCAACTTCCTCTCAAGGGGGAAGTACAAACCCACCTAGTCCCCTCCAAGGGTCAGGTACTCAAAACACACACACTATGGCCAAAACTAATCCTACGCCACCCTCCATATGCCATATTTATCTTCCTTCAACATACCGGATCTGACTAAAATCACCAATGACCCCATATTGCACAACCCCACATGGCCTGCAATGCCTACCAAACTCCCTTCAGACATCCCCAAGTTTGAAGGAAAAGAAGGAGATGATCTTGCCAATGATATCATGACATTTCACCTATGGTGTTCCTTGAAAAACATCATGGACGATTCCATCCGATTGAGGTTATTTCAACGTACACTCACTGGCCCATCCACCAAATGGTATGTCAAAGAAAAATCTGGGTCCCACACGACTTTTGAATCCTTGGCCAAAACATTCTTGACCTTATTTGAATTACCTGTTCATCATGGCAATGGCCTTGAACTACTCTCAGATTTCAAACAAACCACCTCTACACATATTGTCGACCACATCCACGAATGGAATCGGTGACGTAGCCTCTGCAAAGCTGACGCTACCCCCCAAAAGTGTCTCAATTTGTTCCTCAAATCACTTGTTTCCCTCCTTTCCAAAGATGTGGCCGCCACCTTCCCCCAAAATGAAGAAGAAGCCATTAGCAAGACCTAACAGTTCAAACTCATCTACACCCAGTTCGGATACCTATACATGGTACTTTCGGTGGCCCCAAGACTCGTGCCATTTGGCCAAGAAAAACCTAGGATGTCTCACTCAGCAAACGAGTTGATTGGTAACACTACACACCACAACCCACTACCTCAACAACCACCCATGTATGGCACACCTCAATATTTATCGACATATGGAGGAATCCCTTACTATCCTCCTCCCCCTTATCAACAACCATACCCTGTTTCCCTACCTCCACCCATAAGTGGACCCCTGTCGGCACCCCTAAACCACCCACCTATCCAGCCAAGTGTTTGTACTCCCTCTACCTCGGCCTATACCCTAAGCACTAGTGAAAATGCCACACCCTCCTATATACCTTCTGGAGCATTGCCTCAACATAATCCATACTTTCCATTTTCTGGCCCCCCACAACCTATGGCTCCACCACAAGGACCACCACACACTGGGGTTAATTTTGTTCAACCCTCTCCCATTCGAAAATATCAAAATTTTGAACAACTAAACATGGAAAATCCACCCCATCAATCGAACAGTACCAGAAAGAAAGGAAAAAATTGAAACAATAATAATCTGGGACCAGGAGGAAACCAGAACCAACCCCAGCAGAACTAGTCTGTCGGGGACAACCAAAACCAGGGGAATCAAAACCCCCAAGGGGGAAACAACAACAAACGTCAAGGAAGGAACAACAACAATGTTAGGACCACCTTCCCTTATGCCCTTTACACTGAGTTTGGTCACTATACTCAGCATCACCCCCTAATCGCTGACTTTAAGAAGATGAAAGATTCTGTGAATTGGCCATGTCCCTCAGCACCGCCTACACCTCAGCAGTCCCCACAACCATATGTGCATCAAATCCCCCAGCTATACTACAAAACCCCATCCCACATGAAGGGGTCATAAATACCCAATCAGACATGCAGCCTACCCCACTGCATTTGGGACAGTATACCAATATGGGTACCTCTGTCGATCGCACTATCCTCCTTACCAGTGAGGAAGAAGTCCTTCTGCAAACACATAGTCATCAGTATAGCACACCCCCTGAATATGCTCCCACCACCTCGAAAGAAATTCCATTCATAATCGAACCCCCTCTCATAATTCCTCGCCCTAATACTGAAACCCCCCTTTGTATTCCTCACATCCCATTGCGCAGGAATGTCCACAATCCTCAGGCTAGGGAAGCTCACAATTATAGTTTGGTCGATGAATTGGCACAATCTTCGACTGCCATATCAGTCTTAGAAGTCCTTCAAACTTTTCCCACCCAGCGGAAGTCCTTACTTTTTTTCCTGGGAGAAGTCGACCCTACCGATACCCGACTCATCACATTTGACCTCGACAGCGGAGAACCTTGCCTCCCTTGTAATGTCCCCACTTTGGGACATCATCACAGGGCAGAGACTTATGATGACCAGAGTAGCCAGATGGATGTTATAGCGAGTACAGGGGTATTTGAGAATCATTGTGGGGTCCAGTTGGAATTTATCATCATATTCCATCATTATGAGCCATTCCTCACAGGTTGTCTTTGGTTTCGTTCCATTCCGACGATTTCCATGATTTTGACTATTTTGAGCTATAAGTTAAT
>JZKD02S2354099.1:219676-236417 GCA_000966675.3 Picea glauca | reverse complement strand
TCAAAATCATGATCATGAAATTCACCTAATTCCTGGGAGTGTTCCTCCTAACATCAGGCCATACAGATACCCTTACGCTCAGAAGAGTGAAATTGAGCACATGGTTGAAGAAATGCTAGAGGCCAACATTATTAGACCTAGCCAAAGTTCTTACTCTGCACCATTGGTAATGGTATTCAAGAATTAGTGATACTTCTTACAAGTTTCATTACCTACTTTTCAAAGTATTGTTCCTCATCGGAATTGTCCTCTGCCTTTATCAAAACCGAGCACTGCAGTTGTCTACATCAACACACAGTTTTAGTTACTGTACAACACCCTTTTTTTTTTTTGAGTTACATGACACAAGCATGGGGCATGCCTGAGTCATTTGTACATAATTTACTTTCCACACCTTGCAAAAGGTTGGGTCCTACAGGTTCCCTTCTCCCTCCAACGGGTCACTCTTGATACTCTCATTATCATTCTTTCTCACAACGGTACTCTCAGTAGAAGAAACATTGATGAATTTCGGCTATCCGTATGCTCCTAACCTCATCCATCAAGGGGCATTTGTTATCACTAAATTTAGTCTGCAAATGGTTATAGGAATCCAACATCTTCAAACAACTATTAGTTCACCCATGGACCAAAATTACCAAAAAAGAATTTCCAAAATATCCAAACTATACAACCAGTTATAAAATCAGGATGCACTATGACTATACAGAGCATGTGCGCACATGTGCCATCAAGAAACGCAGGAAAAGTGCACATGTGCACGATGCACAACTATGGATGCTAAACACCATGCACACCTGAGAACGACACATTTATGATGTTGGTCGGTCTCTCACCCACTTCTGGTTCAGCTTCCAAGTCGATTTGACATCCAAATCTTGGTTGGATTTGGCTAGGTGGCTGGTCAAAGACCTAAAGGTGCCCTAAACAACCCCTTTTCACACTAAAAGTTGGTTTCACAATACCTCAAAGTGGTGCTATAAAACAAGGCCATGGGTGCACTATTTCTTCAAGGAATTCATTTGCAAGGTTATGTTGCCACTATTCTCTTGGGGAAACCTCTTTTCTCATCAAGAGAATACTAGCACCATTCCATTTGGGCAATCCACATCACCTTTTGAGTGGGTTAGATTGGGATTCTTTCACCATTTATTTCAAGTTTTCAAGTTGTAAGAAGAGCTCAATCTTGGCGGTCCAAGAGCCCTCCCTTGGAGGAAGAAGGGACCCATAGTCCCCTTTCTCTTTGGTGTTTTATTTTCACTAATACAATCCTTTCCATTGGTGACATGAGTCTTGTTTTTTTCTTGTTCTTATGTCCTTATGCACAATAGTTTAATTGTTTTTTCCTTTCCTAGTTTAATTCTTAGCTTAGTCATTTATGCTTATTCTTCTAACCCTTTCCTTTATTGTTGTCTTGCTTAGCTAACCCAACTAAGATTGTAAGCAACTCTGTTTTTCTCATTTAGGTGACAAAAGAGGTGCAACACCTACTACCAACAACTGAAGCATTCTATTGAAGAATTTCCACACATGACACCTAACACATTGCACCAGTACAAACCGCTAGTGAAGTTTCATGCAGATCGACACTTTATCTATATCATTGCATGCATAGATGAGAGTAAGGAGGAGTTACATTCCTACTATAAGCTGACCGATGAAGACATGGAGGATATCACCAAAGAATGGCCAGCAAAGTTCCGTGTACCAATGGAAGATGTAGAACTCTCTGACCTCGACATCATTGGAAGTCCCTTGGTCACCCGATTCGAGAATGACAGATAGACTAGTGCGAAGAAAAATAATAAAAAGGAGGAAGTGTAAAACATAGAAACATATGAGGAGGAAAATGCCTCGGAGGAAAGTGGGCTTGACTCACCTGCAGGAGGAGGAGGAGGTGAAGTGAATCAAGAAGAAGGAGGGGAAAAAGAAGAAAAGAAATACAAAGGCGAAGTTACACCGTCGAGGGATCCCCCTACTGAGGCTGAAACATCAAAGAAGAGGAATGTTTATCTGCAAAAACCCTCATCAAGGAAAAAGATGTGCACCAATACTCCCAATATGAAGGCCATGCTCACAAAGGATGACGTCGATATAATCATCGCAGCCATGGATTACGCTTCAGAGGATATCTTGCAGAGACATGGCAGGAAGAAGGAAACAACGTATAAAAGAATCGAGAAGGAGCTGAAGGAGATACAACAAGCCATCCATTCAATCCACGCAGTACCTACTGCTCCCTCATCATCAAAGATTGAAGAATTGGGGGATGATCCCACCCAATTATGAAGAATAGAATATGCAACAAAGGCTCAACTTCATCAATTCCATGAAGAGAAGGAGAAGGCTAAAAAATCCTTGAAGGAGGAAAAGGAGGAGGTCTTAGATAAACTACGAGTTGTGAAGTCTTGAGTAACCGCCTACGAGAAGGAGAAAGATGAAATCCGAGTGATGTTCGAGGAGGACAAAGAAAATATACAAAAATAAAAAGACCATTTTCTCGTAGAGTAGGATGCGGTCAAAGAGACGGTGACTAAAGCACTTCACTCTGTGCCGGACTTGGCACAGGAGGAATAAGAGTAAATCGAGATTCAAGTGGGGAAGCTTGCTGAGGCCATACAATAGCTTCAAGAAAGGATAACAGAGTTAAAACTCCAAGCAGTGCCAAGGACTCCAAAATAAGTGCACGATCAGAGGGATGAAGTTACTAGGAGCATAGTTGGAAGGATCGTGGCACTTGCCTCAGAATGTAAGCAATTGAGTGATCATAGTGTGAAGAACTATGAATGCCTCGCAGAAGATATAGAGTTGAAGAAACTAGAAGCACAACTACAAGAGTCGCAACAACAGGCTGCCATCGTCCAGGCATAGATGAAGCTACTAAGTGATGAAAAATTAGTTATTGATTGTCTTAGTGCATGACTATTTGGCTTTGTGCAAGAGTATGGTAATACTTGTGGAGCTAAGTGCAAGTATTTTGTAGGTTTCTTTGTGGATAAATGTTGTATGTAAGGTTCTATGCCTTGACCTAATTTAGCAAAGGAGGATATGGTGCTCTATGTGAAGATCTCATGTCCTCGATGGAGTTGGATCTGTGGCTTGGTGCACAGGAGCGACTGACTATAAGAATATTGAAGACTAATAAAGAAGAGAAGAAGTTGGTGGGCGTAGCCCTACACTGGGGTGAACCACGTATATCATGTGTCTTGATGTGCTTTGTGCGATGTTGTTTATGTGTTTATCTATTTAGTGTTGTTGTTATAATGTATGATGAATGGATCTGATGTTGTTGCTTTGTGCTTAATGGTATTAAACATAAATGAATGCTAGATCTGAGCTAATTATATGTGCTAAGTGATTGAAAGTACTTGATATTTATTGTTACTGTGTTGATCTGTAATAAGGGTTTAAATTTGCAATGTGAATGAGACTCATGAACTAATGCATATTTTTTTCTAAGTTCTCTGCTAAGTGTTGTAATAACAGATCTGTGTCCCAGCTTGGTTGTAAGCACCTGAGTCCTGCAACCCCCCTTGCCTCTACCTTGGGTGAGACTTCATCTTCTTCGCAGGTGTTGCCGAAAGGGCCAGTATTTAGGGTTTTGTTGGTGCGTTGTTGAAGCGTTGAACCCTGGGTCTTCCCCTGTGCCAATATTGTATCAACTTTAGGGATGAATCGATCATAGGGTTCTCATTCTCAAATGAGAAAGTTATCACAAAATTATGTTGTAACATTGTCCATTCTATAGTGCCTCTGTGCAGTTCCTGTTCTATGTACCATTTTCCTGGGATCCCCTCCAATGTATGAATAATTTAATGAGGTCATTCTTTTGGTGGTGTTATCCTCCATTGTGTTATGCATTTCTCTATGTTCTCAATTGGTCTTCCACATCCATCATATTTATGCAATGTATTGTTCTCCTGTTCTACTCCAAATATATTGTGCAATAGTCATTTACACTGATACCAGTCTTGAATCGTTTCCTTGTGCACACCCCAACATCTTGTAGGTGTTTCCTTTATTGCAATATCCAAGGCTAAAAACATCTAATTTTCTAGGACTTCCACTTCATAGTTTGTAAAAAAATATTCTAGGCCATTCAAACCTTGAAAAGTTGGAGGATCCCTTACCTCTGTACTAACCCACCTTATTTCTCACTCTATTCTTGTGCACCTCCTTGTGGAGACTTCATGTATCCTCTACTGCCAATTTTATAGATCTTTATCTAAGCCCGAGGCATATGAACTAATGCTTCTTCAGATGAGTACCCCAACTGCACTTGGGTTGACATAATATTATTCTCTCACGATAGTCCTATATAGTTGATTCATTTCTTCCAAGTCCAAACATGTCGCCTCTACAATCCTTTCTCCTTCTGAGAGGTCCAATGGCGCAATTACTCTATACTCGTCAGACTCAATGGTCATTTTCCATGTCTTTAGGTTGATCACAACTTGGTTATCAAATTCCCAGTCCAATCCTAGTAATGTTTGGAAGGGTGTTGTTCCATCTACTATTTCTATAGCTTCAAAATCCTTTACAGTTTGCACTCCATACAAGTCTACCATCACACCTTTTAGTCTTTCAATTGGTAATACTTTCTGATGATTTTCCAATTTCAACTGAACAAGTGAATACCCTAATGTGGGTTCCCCCATACACTGCCATGTCTTCTTAGGTAACAAATTCACTTCATATCCTAAATCAAGTATGACATCCCCCATATTGAAATCCCCAATGTTGGCATTTAACCTAAATTCCCTACTTGTTCTTCTTCTCATATGGATATTATTAACTTTCTTATGTTCTAACTTCCCTTCTAATTCAGTGTTGCATCTTTCTAGCAAGTTTTGTGAGACCTTAATGGATGATGGATCAATCAACAACTTTACACATGACTGCATAAACGTCTTTAGGTTACTTACTTACTCTGAAGATTTTCCTTTCATGGTGTGATCCATTGAAGGTGGCATCTCGTACATTGGTCGATCATGATCTTTCTACGTGGTTGATGTAGACTCAATGTTTTCCTTTAGAATCTCCTGTCTGGCTTCCTTAAACATCTCTTTTTATTTTTGCATGTCAAAATGCTTCTGTGGCACAATTTTCTTGTTTACCCACTGGTGTTGAGATGGATCCTGCTTCACTACATTGGCTCCTATATTGTATCCTCCTCGAGTAACTATGTTTATGTTCTTCCCATCATCCATAGCTTTTGTAGAAATCCACTATATGCTCTAATTGTTCTAGTTCCATTTTCCTATATTTTTCCCAATAATGTTAGACAATCTTTTGTCTTGTGGTCTGCTATGCGACAATACATACCTGTGGTATGTGTAAGTGGACAGTCTCTTTCATAGTTTCATGGTTGTTTAAAATTATGGTAGAATGATAACCCTCTACCTCATCCAAATCTTCTTTCACCTCATCCTCCACATCTAAATCCACCTCTATCTTTGCACGATGCATTATACTGGGGTATCTGGCTATAATGCGTGTTATTATACTGTCGTTGTGAATTGTTATACTGTGTTTGCATGGTATTGAATTTTGGTTTCAAATTATTGAACTGTGGTGCGTATTTCCCTGTCATCATCTTTGCTTGCACCTTATATGTGTCTAAATTTATCTCTCTCAACAATTCCAATGTTCTACAGTCCTTGTCATTGTGACCAACTGATTTACAAAAATTGCAGTAAGAACTTTGTGGCACTGTATTATACTTCTGCATCATGGGACAATGATATGGATCATGCCCGTGTGTCTTATAAATTTCACACTAAGTTCCTCTTGTAGGAAAGGGATTTTTCACCCCGCTGTCGAGTACTGCAAAAATTTTGGGCATTCATTCATATGGTGTCCTTTTATCCTGCATAACGTGCAGCACACAAATTCTATCTTCTCCTTCTCCTTATTCTATTTCAATCAAAATTTCAGGTTATTTAGATCCTCTTTTATCTCTTCTATCGTTGGATTTGTCTATTGATATTGGTTTTATTCCAACTGCGTGGCTTCTTGCAAATCCTTTTCTTGTGTTTGGAACTTTTGTTGTCTCAAAGGATACTCCAAGTGTGGTAATAGCTAGTTGAAAAATAATTGCATATGTTGCATGTCAGTAATAGAGTACTTAAACTTACGTTTTAGACATTTAAACATTTGATCAATCTCCCAGACAGACTCACCTAGTTTCTACCTAATCTCAACCATTTCATTCATATACTTGTCTTGTGAACTTGGATTCTGAAATTCATATACCATCTACGTTTTTACCTCGCGATAGTCTTTGGTGATCCTTATTGACTGTTTACATCAAGGCTCATGTACCAGTCTAGCACATGTTCTATGAATGTTATATCCAAATATGTGAATTTTGTATCCTCATATATGACCTTTGCTTCCCAGATCTTTTCACAGATGAATAAATGCTTCTCAGGGTCCTCTGACACCTCGCCACGAAACTCTGGTAATCTGATAGCGGGATGTACTCCTGCCATTTTGAAACTTATTGAACTACCTGTTCTGCATGGTGTAGATAGTTGATTGTTACTTCTTGACCTTATACCCCCAGCTGATTTTCCATTATTATTCCCCTGACCTACTGCACCTCTTCTACTAAAAAATTGTTTTCTAAAATATTGTGTTCCTTTAGGTGTATTAGTCGCACATGGGGTTGTAGGTTCCACACTGTCTGTGCTCTGGATTGGAGTTCTATCTTTTGTTCCTAACCTTTGACCTCTTGTTTTCATTTCATATGTTTCATGCAAGATTTCCTCAATTTTATCCATAGCCCATAGATCTTCTACCTCTTCTTCATCGCTCAACAATATCTCTCTATCGGTTATGGCCCTCTTTTTATTATTCATCTTATATTGGTAAGTTATACCACTGGGCGTTGCTCCAAATTTTTTCATTATATTTTTTATTTGGTCCTCTTCCATCATGTTTGGGTCCATGGCCTCCTTCTACTTCCCCTTATCTAGATCCTTGTCCATATCTTAGACTCTTGTCAGTGCTTCCCCCCTTCCCCCATGCATGCAGAGATGTCTAGATGTTTGATTCCATGGTCATCATGCCATTGTCATATAATAAAATCTTGATGGAATTATATAGTGATCTTATGTACCTACTTTTGGTTCCCTTTAGAAAATCCTTTTCTGCAACAGTGTATGAATTCACAGTATCAACTGCAAATTCAATGATAAACCCTACAATAATATTGTCTAACCAAAAATCTATTATGCGTGTAAATTTATTATTGACTTGTTGCAACTACACAATATACGAAAAATTCCACTCTAGTTTTCTTATCTGATTCATATGATGGTTGTCCTTCAACCTCAATAACCACTCTTGTAACAGATGCAGAATATCACATAAAACTACTTCATGAAATTCGCTAAACACATATCTATCAAGATATTTGCACGATGTATATTTATGGTTTCTATTGTCCTTCTGTGCAAACTCGAGATCCTTTGTCCTTAACCATATTTTAATATCCTCTTTTGTTGGATTCCATGGCCTATACATTCCCTTCCAATCTATCATGTGCAGTTCTAACTGCCAACAAAACCATTTGTTGGATACTTGGGCTGACCCAGGTTCTAATCTCAATGGTTTCCAACAAAACCCTCAAACTATAGAACCTCCTGGTAAACCAGAAGGAAACACCACACACAGAGTGCACAACGCAGTCGCACTCAAGATAGATTATGGGGGACTGAAAGAATCAAATGTATACAGTCAGGGAAGGGATTGAGAATTTGATTTGTTTCTTTTCCTTATGCATCATATTTGTTATTCATTCATCTAGATCTAGTATTCATTCATCAAGGAAACTATGCATGCATGTTGTCATAATCTAATCTAAACATACATTATGTAACCGATAACTATCATAGATAGTAAAATAACCATTCACACACATTAACATAGTAGGGTTACTTTCATTCACCCCCACCTAGGGCTAGATCCAAAAATATTTGGCTATTCTTCTCTTTTATTCATCATTCTTCAAAATCAACATTGCACGCATTACATTCCCCATTATTACAATAAAAAACTATGATAAGTTCCATCCATGAGATAGACTAGACCACATCAATATCCACAGCCTACGACCTAACCCTCAAAAACCTCCTCGCTAGCTTATTTAGACTAACCTCTACTAGACCTCCTAGACCTTTATTTATAATACTATATTTGTAACGTCCCTCAGCCACCCTCGTCGAGGACAACACCACTTCTAGAAAACCAAACTACTCTAATACTAATTTTTGACGTTCCTCGGCCACCCTCGTCGGGGTCCATAGTCTCAACCTCTGTTATAGGTAATTAAAACTGTCCATGCCTAGACATAGACTTTTTGGGCAATGGAAGATAGATCTCTTTGAAAAATAAATCACATATAAACTTAACAAAAATAAACAGAGATAACATGAAAACATACATGCAATGAAACACATGATATTATTATAAGAATCACATACATACACTAAAATACATCATTTAACCATTAACCACAAAAATGATACTTATCTCTTAATTTTAGTGCATTGAATGCGTGTTGAACTTCCATGAACCTCCTAGCCATAGACCACACTACTCATCACTCTCAATAGTGGGTCACCCCTGATCTAGGACTAAACTCCACTAGGAAAGGACAATAGGAAGTTCCACCAATCTATGGGAAGGATTTCCTCCAAGGAGACACTTACGCCAACCTCTCACAGGCTCTCATTCCCCACATGCTTTTCCCACCCTAGGAGTATACACCTTCGCTGTCACATAGTCCATCAGTTGCTCCACTTCCCTTATAAGGCTTCAGCAATAGGTCAAATAGGAATTCTCACAGCTCTCTAGCTTCTACTCGACTCCCTCCAGGAGAAACCACTTCCCCAACAAAATCTCTCACCTGGAGAGAGTTTCTCATAGTCTTGACAACCTGCTTCTTCTAGACATGGGACTGACAACCCGCCTCTTCAAACTACAAGTCTGACAACCTTCTTAATTTTTCTTGCTCCAAGTCAGATGGATAGATACAGTAGCAAAAAAGATATGGCTCTGGTAATGAAAGCAAGCCATACCAGTCCAGGGAAAACATGGGTTACAAAAAAAAATGGTTAGGGGTACGATATGGTTCAGGAACGACGCAATTATACTATGATTCATAGGAAAAATAGGTTAACTTCATGGGTTACAGGTTTCAAATCTTGCAAATGTCGAAAAACATGGAAAACTATGGGTTTTGTGCACTTTTTTTTACTCTACGTGCATGTGTGAAGGAGAGCAGGGAACGGAATCCCATGATAATGATGAATGAACCCCAGGAAACCCATAGGGTATAGTTTCATCAAGGATACTAGTTCAATCTTGTTGCATAGGTTTGGGATGGTCGAAGGTTCAAAAATGGTGTTCACGATTTTACTTACCCCTGCTAGCTATGTGCATGAGTGGAAAGAATGGAAAAAAGGATCCCCCAAACAGTCAAAATCCCCACATATATTTGCATGTTCCTGAGATGAGATATGACTCTCATGAATCGTGTTACTCTCCATTTGGAATTCGTTCCCCTTCCCCAAGGAACTTAGGATAAATTCATGTCCTCCTCAAAACATTTAGAATAATAATATATATTATTCTTTGGGATTTAAGGTCTTAATATTATCCCATTTTCCCATCCTATCAGTCCCCTCCCTTACCTAGCCTAGTGGATCCTAGTCCCCCATACTCTTTCATCTTGGTTGGTCTACACACTATGATGCTTTTATATTAATGATTTGAATATCTACATATACAAAGAAGGCTCCTGGCCTTAGCATCCTAGGATCTCTGGCCCAACTATCAAATAATCCTTCTAGATTAATATTACTTGGCTCACCAGCCTGTGAAACATGTTTACAATTCCTAATTAAAAATTAAGGGTTCAGACTTGGGGTATTACAATCCCCTCCCCTTATTTTTTCATTGTCCTCAGTGCAATTGTTTTACACCATATCAACAAGATTTTCAAAATATTCAAAGAGATGTGGGTACTCTACCAACATTGCATCTTCATGCTCCCAAGTATCATCCTTAGGACCGTATCAGGTCCATTGGACCTTTACAAGACCTATGTATCAATTCCAAAGTTGTTTGACTTTCTGGTCTAGAATGCATACCAGATGCACTTGGATAGCGACTTCTTGCTCCACTTGAATCACATTCCAATCAATTACTTGATTAGCATCATGTATATATTTCTTTATCAGTGATAAATGGAATACATTATGAACATACATAGATGCAAGTAATGCAATCATATAAGATATTCGACCAATCCTCTCTAGGATTTCAAATGGTCCACAATATCTGGCTTCCAACTTGGAAAAATTTACAAACTTTAGTGAACTTTTGTTGGCCTTAACCTTCAATAATACATGATCACGCACTTTAAACTCCCTATAAGTTCTACCATTGTTAGAATATCTTTTCTTCCTATCTTGGGAAACCTTTAAATTATGTTTAATCCTCAACATTTCTCTAAGCAATTTTGGCCCAATCACTTCCCTATCAACTGGATTGTCCCATCTTAGAGGAGTGTTTCACTTTTTTCCGTAAAGTGCTTCAAATGGGCTCATATTCAAAGATTCTTGGTACCCATTGTTGTAATAAAACTCTACCAAATGTAGATAATCTTCCCACTTTGATGGTTTGTCCATCACATACATTCTTAACATATATTTTATTACTTGGTTTACCCTCTCTGTCTTCCCATCAGAATTAGGATGATAGGTTGTATTGAAGTTAAGATTGGTTCTGAACCCCTTGAATAATCCCTTCCAAAATTATGAAGTGAATTTTCGGTCTCTGTCAGACACAATTGTCTTGGGAATACAATGGAATCATGCCACTTCCCTCACATATATATCAACAACATTGGTTTCTTTGTGAGTAGTCTTCAATGGAATAAAATGGGTAGCCTTGGTAAGATTTTCCACCACTACCATGATATAATCACGATGCTTGCTTGTCCTTGGTGATTTGGTGATGAAATTCATTGTCACCACTTCCCACTTACACTCAGGAATGGGTAATGGTTAAAACAAACTAGTTGGGTGTCTATGCTCATGCTTGACCCTTTGACACTCCATACATCTAGCAATGTACTCAACAATTTCTCTCTTCATACCTGGCCAATAGTATTGGCTCCTGACTGCTGCCACTATTTTCTAATATTATAGGTGTCCAACATAAGGTGCATTATTCATCTCCTTCAATATCATACTTTTCAATTCCAGAGAATTGGGTATAAAAATTGTGTTCATGTACAGGATAATTCCATCATCTCCCAATTTATAATCTTCGACTATCTGCTGCAATTTACCTTGCTACAATTTGTTACCATCTTCACGTACTGCAAATCTTCTTTTGTGGATTCAAAAAATTGAAATTTAAGATCTATTTCGTACATGCTAATGGTTGTAGCATGTAACTCATGCACTCTCCTATTGAGTGCATCAACCACCTTGTTCTCCCTTCCTTATATGTGCTTGATATCAACTTCACACTCACAGAGGAATTCCAGCCATCTTCTTTGTCTGGCATTTAAAGTTGGTTTATCAAAAAAATAGCTCAAACCATTATGGTCTGTCCTCAGTTCAAATTTATTTCCCATGAGGTAGTGCCTCCACTTCTTTAAGGAATGTACTATGGCTTCCAACTCCAATTCATGGGTGGCATAGAGCCTTTCATGCTCCTTCATCTTTCTGGATTCAAAACATACTACCAAACCAATATGACTAAGGAATCCTCAAAGTCCCTCTTTGCATGCATCTATGAAAAACATGAATTCCTCATTAGGATCAACAATTCTCAGAATTGGAGCACTAGTTAACAAGTGCTTCAATTGTTGGAATCTCTTTTCACATTCTACTATCCATTGAAACTTCACCCCTTTCCTTTGCAAGGAAGTGATTGGTTGATCAATCCTTGGAAACCCTACAATGAATCTTCTGTAGTAGCCAGCTAGCCCCATGAAGGATCTGAATTTTGTCACATTCTTGGGTGCTAGGAATCCTCTAATGGCCTCTATCTTTTCAGGATCCACTGCAATCCCTTCTTTGGATATGATATGCCCCAAATAATGAATTTGGTTCTAATAAAATGAACACTTTCTCAATTTGTTATAGAAATGGTGTTATATTAACACTTGCAACATCATCCTCAAGTCAGGATCATGTTCTTATTCTGTCTTGGAATATATAAGGATGTCATCCAAAAATACAATGACAAACTTGTCTAAGTACGCTCGAAAAACACCATTCAACAAACACATGAAAACAATTGGTGCATTTGATAACCCAAATGGAACCACTGTAAAATCATAGTGACCATACCTTTTTCTGAAGGCAGTATTGCTGATGTCTTCATCTTTAATCCTTACCTGATGGTATCCTGACCTGAGATCAATCTTTGAAAATATCCTTGCATCCTTCAACTAGTTTAAGAGATCATCAATCCTTGGCAAAGGATACTTTTTCTTCACAGTTACTTTATTTAACTGTCTGAAATCAATACAAAATCTCAAGGTCCCATATTTGTTCTTCAAAAATAAAACTGGATCACCCCAAGGTGACACACTTGGGAATATGTACCCCTTATTCAATATCTCTTAAATTTTCATTTGCACTTCCTTCAGCTCTGGATTACTCATTCTGTAGGGAGTATTTGACACTAGAGCTGCTCCAGGCATCAAATTTACAGAGAAATCAATATCTCTCATTAGGGGTAGTCCGAGTATCTGCTTAAACACATCCTCAAACTATTTTAAGACTACTTGATCTTCTAGATCAGGCACCCTGTCCTTAGGTGTTTCCTCCATATGAGCTGCAAACACTTGCCAACCCTTCCTATAAAAATTCTTTAGCTGCATTGTTGATATTTCTCAGACAGTGACCTCTCTAGGAATTCCTTGGACTGCTCTTGAGGTTCCTTCCCCATCTAGGCAATTTAATGCCTTGGTATGACAATATAAGATGGCATGGTGTTGTTCCAACCAATACATACCAATTATACAGTCATATGAAACTATTGAGGGGTCTGATATCCATTTAACTCAATAGTAGGAACCAAACCCTCCTCAGAGGCCCAATTAGACTTTGCAACATTTAATGGGTGGAATGGTTCTCCAAATATTTAGATCTAGCTAATTTATCGGTGGGATTTACTTATTTATTGATAGGATATATTTCTATGAAAGTTCCTCCTTCAGATTAAACATTCTCTTTTGTCTTTTCTTTTCTTAGATGAGTCTGATAAAGTAATTTGTGATGGTATAAACCAACTGATAGAACGGATTCTTAACTATTGAAGAAGGTCAAGCCTAGGATAACCCTCTTTCTCTCACATGTGGACAACAATATTCACACCTATTACAAGTCTAGTAATAATACATTGAATTGTTGGTATTTCAATAGTGACTGAGATACAATTATTTAAAGAAAATAGGCATGCAAAAAGATGAGTGCAAGAAAAATAGTTTCCTTAGCTCTACCATCAATCACACATTAACACAATGAATTTATTTTCATCATTAAGAACAAAATAATATTGAAATATTGAAATAGATAGCTTATCAATAGATTCAAAAACTCTTACTCGTTACAACATCAACTAATGAAATACAAGTTGGAAGTAGTTCCTCCTCAATCCAATCACATAACGCCTTTGAAGGAAAACAAAATTTTGTCTCTGGTTCCAAACAAAAATTCTCAATTAAGGTTGATCATAAATAGTTCTTTACAATTCTCAAAAAGAGAGTCTTTTCCCCAAAACCATCGACCCCTTATAAAAGGGAAATCCTCCTATTTATAAAGAATCACTAACTAAAAATAGTTGCTACAAGTTTGTGTTAAGTAAAAAAAAAAAATTCCACATGGCACTTGATATCTTTTTTCTATGGAAATCATCTCGTGGTTCTACTTAGAGTGGAAGACTTTTCTTGTATCCTATCCACTTGAAAAAGATATCCTCACATGTGTTATCATACGAGAATCTGTGTTGGTCCATTGTGGCTGAAAGGGTTTCCTTTACTTCTATTACTTGTCCTCTATATTTGGTGACTTTGGCACTTAAACACTGCAAAATTGCATGAGCCTTGATCGAATGTTCCTTAAACTTATGTATTTGACCCGGTGTCATGCTTTCCACCTGTGTGATGTCCACTCCCCATGTTGATTCATGTTATGCATGTCGTTTGACTATGTCATGCAAGTCAAAAAATTCTCCAGGTGAGCTGAACTTTAGGATGCCAATGTCTCTCATCACCCGATTGATCTTTTCCCAGATTATTTTGCATTCGACCCACCTATTCAATATTTTGCATTGAGGTTCCTAGGCCATACTTACCCAATATTCGGCTACCTTCCTGATCCGGGAGATGCTGCTATCCATCAGCACTCAAATTCCATGCTCCTCTACATCTCGACCCTTCTACACTGCGCTGATGTAGTCAATTCATTCTACATCTTGGTATGCCTTTTCATACCATCTCTCCACGTCTTTATAGGTTGCCAGTTCCATAAGGGTATCTTATTGATAATCGAATACACATGCAGTGAAAATATGTCTTTTGTTTGTGAACATTGCATATGCATCTTGGAACTCACTCTTCAAAAAAACTGTGGCATGTGTTGATTCTTGGTAATATTTTTCCAAGTGACATAGATAATCTAGCTCCTTCAGTGCAATGAATAGTTCCTTTTAATTTCTTTTTTCTCAATCTAGCATGGAATCAGTGATATCCATCCCTACGCTGATGAGCTCAGATGTCTTCACGTTCTTTTTGATGAGCAATTTCTCCTCTGTGGTGGTGATAATCGAGTTATCCAACGTGATTCTTCTTTTCTTCATGGTCCTCCTCATGATGGCTTTCCTCTTCCCATCATAAGTGATCGCCTGTATATCAGCGACCTGTTGCAGCCCTACATGTTTTTTCTATTTGAATGACAAAGGACACTTCATGTAGCTTCCTTCACCTCATCCTGTTCATATTATCATTTTAGGATGATCTCTAGGTTATGAAAGATGTTTGATTATTCTTTTTTTTGTGCTTTCATGCTTGATTCATGACTGAAAGCATGAATCAAGCATGGAAACTTAGTTTTGTATTATATCCCTATTTAAAACATGTTTTGAAAGGTTCATTGTGCTTACATATACTTCATATTTAATACTTGAATGATTTTCCTTTTTGATTTTGTTGAATGTCAATATAATACCAAATGTTGATTCTCATTTGAATTGTAAACATATTTATTTTGAACCCTTTGCAAATCGACTATAGTCATTGCAAGGCATGGGAATTAATGCACAATCATCGTGTCCTATACTTGATCTTTGTATTGTAGAATGAATTGATAGGATTTTATTATGATGTTAAAGGGTTTGTGTTATGCTCTGTACTCAAGGTGTTAATTACTAAGAGTGTTCAAACTTTGTGACCGAAACCTTCATGTTTATACTATGATCACGCAGGGGGTTTTCTTTTTTTGTTTCCATTTTACCCGCTCAAACTTGCTCCTTTTAATTATTCCATCTAAAACCAGAACTAGCTTGAGTCTCCCTTGTTACAGTCTGGTCATACTCTTAATGGCTCATGTTGTCTGAATAGAGCCGATGGCTCTCAAGAATTGTTGTCTCATGATGATGCGGTTGAGGATTTGAAAGGCTAGGGATGGGATACCTTCATTAAGAGGTTCGAAGGGTATAACCTTCACGTGGCTAAGGAATTCGCACAAACATTTGATGGATATATAGAAAAGGTTGTAGATATTCAATTGGAGGTGGCTGAAGAGTTTTTGAGAGAAGCCATAGGGCTTCCTCTCACCAGTCAGAAGTGGTTCAAGAATTCGAAAATTGAAGCAGTGCCCTCAGACCTCTTCATAACCTCCAGAAAGATCGATTGTTGTAAGAAATGTATTCTTGTTTCTCTGCTTAAGGTTAGATGGCATGGTCTCTTATCAATTCTTAAACAGTTTATAACCTGTGAGGGTCGTTATGGTCTAGTTTTTCTTCATCATGTGTGGTTTCTTATGAACATTATAGGTTTCCATTTGAATGTGTCATTTTATTTGATAAGGAGTATGTACAAGAATTCTAAAAGATACAAGAAGCAGAGCCTTGACTCTAGCCTCTTTCACCATGGATTAATTAAAATTTTATTGGCTCATCATTTGATAGCCCTGGGTGATGACTGGGATTGGTTCTTAGCCCGAAATAGTTTTTCTACAGTCATTCCTATAGAAACCCCTATGCTGGATAAGCCTCTGATAAAGAAACATTTTGAGTTCTCAAGTAACTAGCCAAGGTCTTTGAATAAAAAACCTCGTGACGAGGCAATACCTAGTCACTTTTCACATGGGCAATAGGGTGTTGGTTCTGAGTTAAATAAAACCCCTATGCATGAATTAATTGTTGACCATAATGTTGGGTATTTGTTATATTATTTTCATGTGTGTGTGTGTGTGGGTGCGTCAGATACGACGACTGCGTCTGACGATCCCTTATTAGCTGCGTGCATGTTATTTTTAGCGGATTTTGCTATTTTTGGTTGATTTGTAAATTAATCTTGGATTAAGGGATTACGGTTTTGGTATCTATGGAATACCTAAAAACATTGTATATATTGTATGGCGAATGGTGAAATTCGATATAATGAAAAAGAAAGGTTTTCCCGGTTGAGGGTTTCCGGTAAAGATCT
>JZKD02S2354099.1:190752-212662 GCA_000966675.3 Picea glauca | reverse complement strand
ATAGTTTTTAGCATTAGTTAGTTATCCATTTCTCTTTATTTTAGGACCTTATATTGGCTAACAGAGCCATTAAACCCATCAGAACATGTTACCTCAAACAGATTGGGTTACTTGGAAAACCCTGGAGCGGACCTATTCTTCCAAGTTGATGACTGATCAATTTTTCCCATCAACAAATGGTGCTAGAAGGAGGGCCTGATTGCAATTGATGGAACGTGGAAGTCGTAATACTCCTCCCCCACACACTTGCTCCCCTATAGTAACACGTAGTCTCTCAAATAACAACGTTACTTCTGAAACAACAACTACCTCAAACGATAATCTTGAGTATCTCGTTAAACAAGTAACACTAGATCCTCAAGGGGCCAACATACAATAAATTTTCTGTCAGTCACTTATAAGGACACATAGTTCTTTGGACCATATTAGAAAACCTGGTAGGCCTCTCAATCAACCTTTAGATTTCTCGAATATCTGAGAACAACTTGAAGACACTGGTCTTCTTTTAGACCCTTTGGAAGATAATACTATAAATCCTGTTGAAACCCCTATTCTTGGAGTTAGAGGATCCGATATCCCACCTTCCCCACCTGGTTCATCTCCATCCTCTTCAGGATGAGAGTCATATGATGAAGGCAGTTCATCATATGAACCATCTCAACCTTCGAAACCACCTACACCCATGGCAAACCAAAACAATCTCACCAGACCCTGGCTAGGTCAAGATGCTGTGACTGTACCTAGACCTCAACACCCATTGCCAAAAAACCCAGAGAAATGGTTACCTAAATTTGATCCGTATTCTAAACAATCTTCCGAAGATCACATAAAGAATTTTATGTTGGCCATAAGAATCCAAAGTGTAGAACATGAAGACGTAGTATGTAGACTCTTTCATTATACATTTGAGGGCAATGCCTCCACATGGTATTTTTCTCAACAACCCCAAACCATTGTCTCTTGGGACAAATTCGAAAACTGTTTCTTAGAGAAATTTGGAGATGATAAATCCCATGAAATCTTGGTTATGGAACTCTCTAGCCTAAAAATGAACCCTAAGGAGAAAGTAAAATATTTTAACCAAAGATTCCTTACGTTAAAGAATCAAATTCCCGCAGATTCAATGCCTACTAAGAGTCTAATTGTTGCATATTACACCAAAGCTCTACATCATAATATAGCAATTTGGGTTAAAAGGTCTAAAAAATTTACATTGTTGGAAGCCTTCAAGGAAGCTAGCCAAATTGAAAAGGATATATTAATCTTGAAAGACAATCTCAATAGTGAAGCCAAAATGGCTTCACCTTCTAAAAATAAAATAGAAAGCCTTACGAGGCCTCCCCAAGTCAAAGGTTAACAGGAAACTTTAGACTTGGAAATCTTGCAGAAATATTTTCAAAAACCATAAAATCAAGTCATTGACTTGAAGAGATCAGCTGAGGAGGCATCCTCAAGAAAATGAAGTTTTAAACCTCCTTTCAAAAAACCTTTTCCTCCCAATCGGCCAAACTAGACCACAAAAGGTCTCAATTTCAAAATCTTGTAGTACGCTTTGCAAACCATTCTTGAAGAACATGATAATTATGTGCCTCCTGAAAGTTCATAAGACATAATTGAAGAAGAAGTATCTGAAGAAGAGGACTCGTCTCCCAATATCTTTGGACACTTTTCTGACAGTATCTTCAAGAAAAATTTGAAACTGACCACCCTTACAACATGAGAAGGAAAACACAAAGCAAACCGTCTTCTGAAATGAGTAATAATGTGCCTCCAAAACAGTCGAAACAAGATGAAATAAAATAGATTTTAGCAGCCCCAATCTTAGAATATGACTTGATTGAAGATCTAAAAAAACTGAGGGCTAATATTTTTGTTTATGAGGTTTTGAAATTTCCTCTTATTCTGCAGAAAATGCTTCAAAATATCGCAGAAAACAGTAAGAACAATGACCCTAGCAACAAGAAGACTACATAAATAAGTTCTAAAATATCCAAAAATATACCTATTAAAATTAAATCCGAACCTCTGAATAAAAGGGATCTAACTGAAAAGACTGTATCAAATGTAGATAAAATTGTTTCAGGGACAACGACAAAAAATCAGAAGATTTTTTTTGTTAACACTCGTAAAAATGTCCTGTCTTTCTTATTAACTTTTGAAATTTTTAATAGAAATGTACATAATTTCATGGTTTATGTCGTCGCATCATCAAATGTGACACCTTTATCTGTTTGCCAAAAAATTAACGAAGAATTTCAACCTTCTAGTCTCAAAATCATTCAGCTTGATCGGACAAACGTTAAGGTAATCAATGAACTTAAGAATGTTCTGGTTAGGTTATATTCTAATCCTAAGGTTCACCAAATTATTGACATCATTGTTGTTGACATCCCAGAAGTCTATGGTTTATTTTTAAGCAGGAACTGGTCCGAGAAGCTACATGGATACTTTGTCGCAAATTCGTCTCATTTGTGGTTATCGAAAAATGGGCAGCCAAATAAAATTAGGATTAACCGTGAACACTATATCAAGCATACCATAATAGATCTAAATGATCCAAAAAAACCTTTTACTACTAATTCACTTGAAATGTGGGGAATGAACACCTTATTTGGTAACTTCATGACCTAAATTTCCCCCATCACCGATCCTGGGCAACAATCGGAACTCATGACCTGTACTCAGTCACCAACTTTGACAAATGTGCCAAACACTACTGATGAAACTCATATATGGTCACTTTACTTCGACAGATCCAAATCCAAAGAAGGAGTTGATGCAAGATGTGTACTCATCGACCTTGTAGGTAATAATACTTTCATTGCTTGTCGATTAGAGTTTGAATGCACTAATAACACTGTTGAATATGAAGCACACCTACAAGGGATTAAGAAAGCTTTGGATATGGATGTAAGAAATTTAATGGTGTTCGGTGATTCAGAAATCATGGTTAGGCAGATAAGAAACTCCATACATTGCTTGTCACCACATCTCAAAAGTTATCAAACCAGTGTATGGAGTTTGATACAAAAATTTTCATCGTTTAAAATCAATTCCATTCCTAGACTAAGAAATTCAGAAGATGATTTATTGGCTAATGTTGCTTCTAAAAATTTTCCCACAGAAGGTCTCTCTCCGAATGCATTTTTGATTGAATTATTGTTTAGGCCATCGATCCCAGACAACGTCACCAATTGGAGAGTGTTCGACGATGACCAAGAGATCATCGACTTCTTTCATATGGAGGACACTTTCCAAGGTTCAATTATCAATGAAGGCACTCACGATGAAAACCTCCATAGCTTCACAGTAATATCATATCCTAGATCTCATGAATCGACGTTTGATCTGGTAAACTCTATTTCCAAATCTGTTGTAAGATTGGAGAAATTTTATGATTTGCATGATAAATTTAGAGGGTCATTTAATTGTAAAACGAATAACTCTTCCTTGACTAATGAAACGATAAATCTAGGGACTAAAGATAATCCTCAGAATATCAATTTGAGAACGGGATGCTTCGAGAAAGAACGATGTGCCTTTATAAAAATGTTTAAATAATTCAAGGATATTTTTTCCTGGACATATGATGATTTGAAAACATTCAATCCTAATATAATACAACATATCATCCCCATGAAACCACAAACTCAGCCTTTTTAGCATAAATTAAGAAATATGCACCCCAAATTGGAATCCACTGTCAATAAAGAACTAAATAAATTACTAAATGCAAAGATAATTTTCCCTATGAGACACACACAATGGATGTCTAATTTTGTTCCTGTAAGGAAGAAAAATGGTGAAATTTGACTTTGTGTCAATTTTCGTAACTTAAACCGAGCATCTGAAAAATACAACTATCTCGTTCCTCCAATGGAACAAATTCTTCAACAAGTATCTGGTTTCAAAAGACTATCATTGTTAGATGGTTTTTCAAGATACAACCAGGTCCTCATGTCCCCCACAGACTAGTTAAAAACCACCTTTCGTACCCCATGGGTCACTTATTCCTACAAGAATATGCCTTTTGGGCTTATAAATGTCGGGGCCACTTTCCAGAGAGCAATGGAAATTGCTTTTCTTGGTCTCATAAATCAATCAGTAGTGGTCTATATTGATGACAATACTATTTTCTCCAAAAATAAGAAAGATCACTTGTCTCACCTTAAGGTTGTTCTAGAACGATGTTGCAAGTACGACATATCTCTCAACCCTAAGAAGTCAGTCTTTGCAGTGGAACAAGGAAAACTTCTTGGGTTCATACTGTCTAGTGACGGAATGATCATTGATCCTGAAATAACTCAAGCCATTGCCAAACTTCCTCCCCCTTCCTCCATAAAATCTATGTAATCCTTTTTAGGCCAAATTAATTTTTTCAGAAGATTTATCCCAAGTTTCTCAGAAATGGTGAGGCCCTTCCAAAATTTAATTAAAAAGGATATTCAGTATTGTTGGGGACCCCAAGAAAGTCAAGCTTTTGATTCTATCAAAAAATCAATAATTGAAGCTCCTTCCCTGATGATTCCTGATTTCTCTCAAGATTTCACCCTTTACACCTTTGCCTTCGACCGATCTTACGTTGTTGTGTTAACATACAAAAATATTGAAAGCAATGAAGTACCCATTGCCTTCATGAGATTAGCCTTCAAAGGGGATGAACTGAATTACCCAGTTGTAGATCGATAGGTGTATGCTATTTTTAAAGAAATGAAACACTTTCGGTTGTATATGCTAAAATCTAGAACTAAAGTCATCGTTCCTTACCCTACTGTGAGAAACTTATTAGTACAAAATGAATTGGGTGAAAAATGGGGAAATTGGATGTGTTAGGGTCCTAACCCACACATAGGTAGAGCAATATATTCAGATGTAATAAAGGTCAATATTAATAAGGCCTTTCAATAAAATAGAATAAGATGGATGTAAGAAGACCTAATAGAAGCTTTCGCTTCTAGAAGGATCTTCCTCTAGATGCTTCTCTTGATAGACATATTTAGTATAAATAAGGGTCGAGGGTATGAAAACCCTAGCTTGGAGATTATTGTAATAGAGCGTTGCTCGACTAGAGGTTGTCCCCTCAAAGAGGCCCATGAACATTTCTTTCTAAACCAAAGTGATATTTATGTTGTTGTTCTTATATCATTTATGTGTTATTATGGAGATTATGTTGGTTATATTACTGTTATTCTTCCATTTCTAGCATTTTATTTCTGTTCTGCATACTTTTTATATCTGGTATATTACAAGTAGTATCAGAGCATTGTCCTTGGCAGAAATTGTGGGTTTTTTTTTTCTTCAGGGTAGAGACGTCTTCTGGTGTCTTTAAGCCACAAAGATCTATCGTTACGCACATAAACCCACGGTTGAGGGATTCATACACGTAGGAAATACAAGTGGTTCTTAAGCACACACCTGTTGGCCACCCTTGTAACCCCTGTTGGTACCCCTTCAAGTGGTAGTGCATCAGACAACACCTATGTACAGATCGACCTAGATTTCTTGAATCCCTCTTTAGATAAACCGATTGGCCACCTGACTGCTATAGTGCCACCGAGAAAAACACTCAAGAAGATACTCTCTAGTACCTGGATAGTCGGGTAGTACAGCTAAGGGTACGGTCTATCCTCCTTAGTTAGTTCCCTGAGATATTGGGCCGAGTACTATTGTTGGACCCCGTACGTATATTAGAGAGGTATAGCATAGGGAAAACCCTTGAATACCTAACTCTTGGGGGATAGAAACATAAAAAAATTAAAATAGACAAGATCTGTTGCCACACAACTGTGTTCGGGTTGCCAAATCACTAGACTTTTCTTACTGGTTAAGAATTTGGGGATTTCATCACTGCAGTATTCTTCAGACCGGAGTATAACTCCACAGGTGTAAAAAAAAAAGACAAGTCTGGAATTTTTCTCACCATTATTTGAGACCTATTCCATTGGATTCATCTCTTCTCCCTTATCACATTCATCCATATCATTTTTCGTCAAAATTTTTTACCCCACCTGCCCCTTTTTATTTCACCCATCCTCATGGCCCATACCCATAGCCAAGACCTAGAAGCTCGCTTCAAAACCTTGCAAACTGGTCTCCTAGAGACCCAAAAAGAATTGAAACAACTCAGTGCCAATGTTGCCTCCATCGATACATCCATCAATACAACCATGCAGTCTCAATGGAGGAAGTCAAATAATAACTGACCACCCAACTTGAATCTGTCTTTGCATCACTCTACACCAAACTGAAGATCCCTACAGATGACCCTTTCTCTGACGCACCTCCAAAGACTGAAGGTGAACATTCCTCCCATTCCCATACCTTTCAACACTATCACTTTCAATGTGACCTACGCCTCCCTTGGGTGGATGTGACCAAATTTGATGGCTCGGACCCCATTGGTTGGGTAACCCAAATGGAACATTGTTTCTCTTTATATGACATTACAGATGACTTGGCCAAACTCCGGTATGGTGTTCTCCATCTAGATCAAGAACGTTGGCAATGGTGGAAATGGAGAAAAACTTCCTGTCAAGGGTATATTTCTTGGAACCAATTTGTGACTAAGCTTTATGAACGCTTTGACACTGACACCAACCATTTGGGTCATTTGAAAAAGTTGAAATAATCAGGAACAATAGAAGACTTCATAGCTACTTTTGAGCATCTGGCTTTTCGAATAGAGGACATGATTGATGATTTCTTTTGAGAGTGTTTTATCAGTGGCCTCAAGGATGAGATTCATGCCCATGTCCTCATGGCTCGAACTTTGAGTTGGGTGGAGGCTACTAAAAAAGCTAAAGAAGTACAACAAGTTGTATCTTCTCAAAACCGTAAACCCTCCTTTATCCCTTGCCCTAAACCCGTAAATCCCACTACTCCCTCTGCCCCATTAAGGATCCAAAAATTGACCAAGGATGAAATGGATGAATGTTAACTCAAAGGCCTTTGTTATAATTGTGATGACAAATATTTCTCGGGCCACAAGTGTAAGGAACAAAATATTTTTATGGCCATATCTGAGGATATTTTAGAAGAGGATGTTGAAACTGCCCTTGTGTCTGAGTCACCTAAAATCACTGACATAACCCCTCCCTCAGACCTTCCTGAAGTGGAACCGATCATTTCCCTCAATTGTCTCACTGGATTCTCCTCCCCCCAAACCCTCAAATTAATTGGTTACATCAAGCATCGAAAGGTCATCATTCTGGTTGATAGTGGAAGCACCCATAATTTTATTCATCACCGCATTTCCCAAGAAACTCATTGATACATCCATGCCATCAACAATTTCCAAATCATGATTGTTAATGGCGATTCCATGAAATGTGGAGGGCATTGTGAAAATGTGTGTCTCCAAATTGGTGACTACCATTTAAAATCTCGTATGTTTGCTATTGACATGGGTGGTTGTGACATTGTGTTTGGTGCATAATGGCTAAGGACTTTGGGTCCCATTCTCATGGATTTTAAAGAATTAACCATGCAATTCGACCAGGAAGGCCACCAATATAAATTCCAAGGCATCATTGTTGGTTCACTTGAGGTCATTAGTTCCCATCGCATGGAAAAGATGCTAAAAAAAGGTCATTCTAGTGTCATTGCCCAACTCCATTCCATACAAGCAACGTAGACACCCCCGGTGCTGCAAGACCTCCAAGCCCTCATTTCTAAACATGAAATGGTATTTTACACTCCCCAAGGACTCCCTCCTTCCTGCAGTGTTCATGATCATTCCATTCCCCTTGTACCCGAAATCCTTCCTCCCAATATCCATCTATATCGCCACCCCTTTTCACAAAAAATGAAATTGAGAGAATGGTCCAGGAACTCCTTAATGTAGGTTTTATCTGCCCTAGTACGAGCCCTTACTCTTCTCCTGTAGTCATGGTCCTGAAGAAAGAAGGTTCTTGGAGAATGTGTCCTGACTTCCGTTCCCTCAACAAACTGACCTTTAAAGAAAAATTTCCCATTCCTGTCATTGATGACCTCCTGGATGAATTGAGTGGCACCCAATTCTTTACTAAACTCGATCTTCGCTCAGGCTATCACTAGATACGTATGAAAGAGGCAGACATTCCTAATATCGCCTTTCGAACTCACAAGGGCCACTATGAGTTTTTGATCATGCCCTTTGGCTTGTGTAATGCCCCCTCCACCTTCCAAAGCCTCATGAATCATGTCTTTCATCCCTTTCTCCATAATTTTGTCTTATTTTTCTTTGATGATATCCTCATCTATAGAAAAACCTAGATAGACCATATTACGCATGTGGATCGAGTTCTCCATCTACTCTCTCAGCACCAACTTTTCCTGACACAGTCTAAATGTTCTTTTGGTAACTCAAAAGTAAAATACTTGGGTCATTTGGTTGGCAAGGATGGCGTCAAGGTGGATCCGAAAAATATTGAAGTTATGAAAGACTGGCTATGCCCAAAGACTGATGCAGGAGCATCCACACCTCATCAAGCGAGCCAACGCCTGGATAAAGAAATACAGCTGGGCAGTGTCAGCACATATGTTTTTGAAATACTTTGGAAAGTTGTTGCACCGTCATTTGAATGAAGACATTCATAACGTATCACACTTGTACATTGTAACGGACCTTGAGCAGATAAGCTCTTGTCCTTAGGTAGTTGAGGCACTTATTAGATTTAGTGCAGGTAGATAAGATAATTAAGTCTAGATTAGACAGTTTTGGCTTTCGAGAGGGAAAACGGAATATAGGCACCCTCCTTTGTATTATTGTATACATTCAGATTAGCATTGGAAGCAACATTAGCATTCAGGAGCAAGAAGAGCAGAGCAGAGAACTTGGGAAGAAATCCCCATGTATAGAGATTGAATTAATAGGAAATCTTTGATTCAATTCCATGGCTGTGATTATTCTCTGTGTGTTGTTGATATTATGTTGTTGCATACTTTCTTCTTGTTATGCCTTCATTGTATATGCTGCATATGCAATTTCATGGCAGATTAGAAATCTGGGAGAGAGGCGAGAATAGGTTTCAGAGTGTTTCTCTGTTCGAGTCAGGAGATTCCTGCATAGAGTGCAGTTGAATTCCTCCGCATAGAGTGCGTGAGGGGCTCTACAGTTAAACTCTTATTCTCCTCTACCGGAATTGTGTTGGGTTATTCGAACTGTGCAGGTGAATAGCAGGTTGAATTGAAGTATCAGAGGCGAGCCTGGGAAAAGGAGAACAGGAAACCCTTGATTCAATTCCATGGATGTGTTTATTCTTTGTGTGCTATTGGCATTATGCCTTTGCATATTTGCTTCTTGTTACATATTTCTTTCATATGCTGTGTATGTGATTTTATGGAAGAATTGAAATTTGAATGTCTGAGTCAATGAGTTTTAATTGTTTCTCTAAGTGAACCAGAGAATTCCTACAAGGGTGCAGTTAAATTTGTCGGCAAGAAATGCGTGACTACGGTGTTGCTTGGAGGAAGCTTTTATCCTCATATTAGGAGTGCAAGTTTGGCATTAGAGCCGTGCAAGGTGGGCGCAGGTCTAGGTTGGCGAACCATCTCATGGAGAGACACTCCTTGTTCGAAGGTGTAGCAAGGATAAAGGGGACGTGAAGTCTACAGAGCGAACAGAAGAAAGTTCGAAGGTTGGGAAAAGTAGAAGCGTCGAAAGAATCACGAGGAGCGCGACTCAAGGCCGTGGATTGGGTGTTTCGGGAGCTCGTTAAGTAAAGCTCTTGATTCACGTGGAGGAAATCACAGGATCGCGAGAAGTGAAGTCTTGGCATTTTCGCGCATGGAATGATTCATAGTCAAGTTGACGCGGCGAGAAATCTCGGGACATCGGGTCTCGGGAGTTGAAGGGACAAGCATTTGGTCTCGCTAGTCGCGAGGTGACGGGGAAGCGAGGTCGCGAGATCGGCATTTCGGATCTTGGGAGGTTTGAACCTGAGGGCTTAGTACCTCGATCAACGAAAAGCGATAAAGAGAAGGTCCCGATAAGCGAGAGGAAAGTCAGCATTGACTTACGTCGGGTCTCGGGGGTCCAAAGGGACATCATCCAACCATCGAATTCGTGAGAGTCGAGATTCTGACCTCTCCTATTAAGTCACCATGGGATTAGCGTTGAAAGAACTGTGGGTTGAAAACTTCCGATAAGGAAGTAGAAGAGTCTTAGAACTCTTAGGGCCGAGAGGAAGAGGATCTTGGTGGATGCGGTCACCGACGAGGGCACGACTTGCGTCAGAGTGGTATCAGAGCCATTAGATCTTGTCTGTATATTTCAGGCGAGAGGAGTGAAGGAGGAAAGGAAAGCACTCTGATACTCACGACTTGCGTCGGAGTGGTATTAGAGCGGGTGTATCTTTGATTTCTATAGCAGGGACAGAGATTCACCATGCCACCGAGATGGGAAGGACAGTCACCTGATCGTGAAGATAGGGACGCGTGAAGAAGGGGTAGGCTAGCGGGTAACCCGGAGATAGAAAGACAGGTGCGAGATATCTAAGCAAGGCTTGAGGAAATGGAGACTGTGCAGAGACGTGGATTCGGCGCAGGAGAGTCCAACGATTCCGAGGTGGAAGAGGAAGCTGGCCACGATGCTGAAGAAGTCACGGCAGAGGATGCATCAACAGAAAGGCTGATCAGAGCCATTTCGAGGATGAGCTCGAAGACGAAGATGGACATTCTCGACTTTGAGGGAAGTCTAAATGCTGAAGAGTTGCTGGACTGAATCCGAGCACTCGATACCTACTTCGATTATGAGGATATCGAAGAGGACAAGAAAGTGAGACATGCTATCACTAAGTTGAAAGGACATGCGGCCTTATGGTGGGACGAATTGCAGGCGGATAGGCACTGCAAAGGGAAACAAAAAATAAAGAATTGGGATAGGATGATCACTAAGATGAAAGCGAAATTCATCCCCAGAGATTACCAGATAACTCTGTTCAGGCGGATGCAGAACCTGAGACAGAAGATGATGACGGTGAAGGAATACACTGAAGAATTCTACAGAATCAACATTCGAGCTGGTCATCGAGAGAGTGATGACGAAAAGGTGGCAAGATACCTGAATGGGTTGAGGTATGACATTCAGGACGAGCTAAGAATGGTTACCATCCGAACAGTTGAGGATGCATACCAGATGGCTTTAAAAGCTGAGGAGAAACTGAGCCACAAGAAGGGACAGTGAGGGCGAGGACGGAGTCATCCCCGAAGCAAAGCAGTTTCCCAAGAGAAAATTCAAAATCCCAAGGAGGAGTGGAAAAGACCCCAGGGGAAGGCTAACAGAGGTGGAACCTCATAGCAAAGGCAACAATATGTTGGGCCGAGGAGGCAGCAAGATGATCAGCAAGGAGGATATGATGATGTGAACACATTTCCTCATACCAGAGGTAGAGGAAGAGGTCGAGGAGGAATTATCACATGTTTCACATGTGGAAAGGATGGACATAAAGCCGTGGACTATCCAGAGAGGAAAATGGACCGAGGAAAAGCCCACATCATTGAGGCACAGAGGCATGATGCTAAGAATGAAGATGAAGACACTGGAAGTGGAAAGTTGCCGACGGTGCACAAAGTTCTCTTGAAGCCTGAGAAAGAGGTGGAGAACACAGCTCAAAGGTGCCGACTGTTTAGGACTACATGCAAAACCAAGGGATGGAAATGCAAGGTCATTGTGGATAGCAGAAGCACCGATAATCTCGTTTCAAACGAGATGGTGGATAAATTGGAGTTGAAGACGAATAGACACCCGAGTCCATACAAAGTGTCATGGCTATAGAAAGGGCACCAGGTATGTGTTACGAGACAATGCTTGGTTGAATTTAAAATGGGTGAGTATAAAGATAAAATTTTGTGTGATGTCATTCCCATGGATGTTTGTCATGTATTATTGGGAAGACCATGGCAGTTTGATAGAAATGTTGTTCATGATGGGAGGATGAACACCTATACCTTGGAGAAGGATGGGAAAACACACACACTACTTCCGATAAAGGAAAAAGAAGTGAAACCGGAAGTTAGCAGCACTATACTTCTCATGAGTGGAAAAGAGATTCTCACGGAGATGAAGAAGAATGAAGATCCACAATTCTTTGTGGTCAGGAAGCCGAGAATTGTCCTGACAAGCACCAGAGTGGATGACTTTCCAGAAGAGATTCAGGAACTGCTGGGAGATTTCGCTAATATCATCATGGACGAACTACCTCATTCGTTGCCACTGATGTGGAGTGTGAATCATCACATTGATCTCATACCCGGGGCAAGTTTACCAAATAAGGTAGCGTACAGACTGACACCTCAGGAGAACGAGGAAGTCAAAAGGAAGGTACAGGATCTGCTACATAAGGGACTGGTCAGAGAGAGTCTGAGTCCATGTGCTGTTCCAACAGTACTAAGTCCAAATAAGGATGGAGGCTGGAGGATATGTACAGACTCCAGGGCGATAAATAAGATCACCATCAGGTACAGATTTCCACTGCCGAGAATGGATGACTTGATGGATTGCCTAAGATTGACCTCAAGAGCGAATATCATCAGATCCAGATGAGAGAGGGAGATGAATGGAAAACAACATTCAAAACAACTGAAGGTTTGTACGAATGGCTGGTCATGTTGTTTGGGTTAACAAACGCACCGAGCACTTTCATGAGGCTAATGAATGAAGTCCTCCGGGAATTCATTGGCAAATTTGTTGTTGTATACCTTGATGATATTTTGATTTTCAGCAAAATGAAGGCTAAGCACTTGAGGCATTTAGCTATTGTGATGAGAAGGTTATAGCAGGAGAAGCTACTGATCAATTTGAAGAAATGTTCATTCATGTAGACAGAGCTCATTTATTTGGGCTTTGTAATTTCAGAAAATGAATTGAATATGGATCCTGAGAAGGTTGAAGTAATCAGGAATTGGCCATCGCCGAGGAATGTTTTTGAGGTAAGGAGCTTTCATGGTTTATCTAGTTTCTACAGGAAGTTCATTCGAAATTTCAGTGGAATTAGCGCCGCAATGATGGACACCATGAAGAAGCGGCATAAAGTTTTTCAATGGACAACAGAGGCTGAAAAGAGCTTCAATCTGTTGAAGCGAAAGATAACAGAGAAGCCGGTGCTAGTGATGCCTGATTTTCAGAAGACCTTCCAGGTGAAGTGTGATGCTAGTGGGTATGCTGTTGGAGGGGTCTTGAGTGAGGATGACAGACCTGTTGCATATTTCAGCGAGAAATTAGATGATGCGAAGCTAAAATACTCCATGTATGACAAGGAGTTCTATGTCATCATACAGGCATTGAAGAAGTGGAGGCATTACTTGATACCCAAGGAATTCGTTTTGTACAGTGATAATCATGCACTGCAGTTCATAAGTCAGCAGGAAAAGATGAATCAGAAGCATGCGAAATGGGTGGAATATATGCAGAATTTCACGTTCGTGATCAAACATATTTCGGGGACTGCTAACAAAGTAGCAGATGCTTTGAGCAGAAAATGCTTACTGCTGCAGGAATTTAGGGTCAAGACCTTGGGTTTTGAAAACCTGAAGGATATGTATGCAGGTGATGATGAATTCGGGGAAGCATACGAAACAAACGAGAACCCATTTCTCAGGGATAGGAGTCCGTGGATTGACTACCTGATCCAGGATGGATTTCTTTTCAAAGGCAATCAACTATGTATTCCAAATTTCTCTATGAGAGAGAATTTGGTAAAGGAGAAGCATAGCGGAGGCTTAGCAGGTCATTTCGGGCATGAAAAAACATTCGCCAAGATGAGCGAATCGTACTTTTGGCTAGGGATGCACGCTGATGTCAAACGATTTATTGACTGATGTAGGATATGTGAACACGCGAAGGGCTAAAAGAAGAACACAGGGTTCTATCAGCCGTTGCCCATACCTGAAAGGCCATGGGAGGCCATCAGCATGGACTTTATTTTGGGATTACCGAGAACACCGAGAGGAGTGGATTCCATCTTTGTGGTGGTGGATAGGTTCTCGAAAATGGCACATTTCATACCATGTCATAAGACCAGCGATGCGACCCACATCGCGAATTTATTTTTCAAAGAGATTGTGCGGTTGCATGGATTGCCGAGAAGCATAGTCTCGGATCGGGATACAAAGTTCATAGGTCATTTCTGGAGGACACTATGGAATAAGCTGGGGACTGACTTGGCATTCAGTTCTTCTTACCATCCACAGACCGATGGATAGACCGAGGTGGTCAACAGGAGTTTGGGAGATCTGTTGAGAATCCTGGTGACAGAGCATCACACCAGTTGGGATCATATCCTACCACAAGCAGAATTCGCGTACAACGATTCGGTGAATCGGAGTACAGGCAAGAGTCCATTTCAAATTTTGTATGGAACACAACCGAGGGGATTTTCTGAGATTAGGGAGCCAAAACAGGCTAAGACTAGCAGTGCGAGAGCTGAAGAATTCACTGAGGCGATGCAAGAACTTCACGTAGAGGTGAAGCAGTGATTGCAGAAGGCAAATCAGGAGTATAAACGTCGAGCCGATCAGAGGAAGAGGCAGCTTTAGTTTGAAGTTGAGGACATGGTTCTGGCGCACTTAAGGAGAGAAAGGTTCCCAAGGGGAACATACAACAAGCTCAAGATGAAGAAGATCGGGCCATGCAAAGTCCTGAAAAAGTTCGGGGAGAATGCCTATGAGCTTGAGTTGCCGGATGGCATCGGGATATCTTCGATTTTCAATATTTTGGATTTATACCCCTATAGGGCTGAGGATGCAGGAGCTGGACTTGAGGAATCGATGATCTAGTGGCAGAAACAATTACCAGTTGCACAGAAACCTCAGATGGAGTGCATACTGGATAAAAGAGTAGGTAGAAAGATCAGGAGAAAGCAGTATTTTGAATACCTGGTGAAGTGGAAGAACCACCCAGTGGAGGATGCAAGCTGGGAGACAGAGGCGGTGATCCAGAAACATGGGCACATGATACAAGAGCTCATGGATAGGAGCCCATGAATTCTTTTGAGCCGAGGAGTATGATGCAGGAGCATCCACACCTCATCAAGCGAGCTAGCACGTGGATAAAGAAATACAGTTGGGCAGTGCCAGCACATATGTTTTTGAAATAATTTGGAAAGTTGTTGTGTCGTCATTTGAATGAAGACATTCATAATGTAGCACACTTGTACATTGTAACGGACCTTGAGCAGATAATCTCTCGTCCTTAGGTAGTTGAGGCACTTATTAGATTTAGTGCAGGTAGATAAGATAATTAAGTCTAGATTAGACAGTTTTGGCTTTCGAGAGGGAAAACGGAATATAGGCACCCTCCTTTGTATTATTGTATACATTCAGATTAGCATTGGAAGCAGCATTAGCGTTCAGGAGCAAGAAGAGCAGAGCACAGAACTTGGGAAGAAATCCCCATGTATAGAGATTGAATTAATAGGAAAGCTTTGATTCAATTCCATGGTTGTGATTATTTTCTGTGTGTTGTTGATATTATGTTGTTGCATACTTGCTTCTTGTTATGCCTTCATTGTATATGCTGCATATGTAATTTCATGGCATATTAGAAATATGGGAGAGAGGTGAGAATAGGTTTCAGAGTGTTTCTCTGTTCGAGTCAGGAGATTCCTGCATAGAGTGCAGTTGAATTCCTCCGCATAGAGTGCGTGAGGGGCTCTACAGTTAAACTCTTATTCTCCTCTACCAGAATTGTGTTGGGTTATTCGAACTGTGCAGGTGAAGAGAAAGTTGAATTGAAGTCTCAGAGGCGAGCCTGGGAAAAGGAGAACAGGAAATCCTTGATTCAATTCCATGGATGTGTTTATTCTCTGTGTGTTGTTGGCATTATGCCTTTGCATATTTGCTTCTTGTTACATATTTCTTTCATATGTTGTGTATGTGATTTTATGGAAGAATTGAAATCTGAATGTTTGAGTGAATGAGTTTTAATTGTTTCTCTAAGTGAACCAGAGAATTCCTGTAAGGGTGCAGTTAAATTTGTCCGCAAGAAATGCGTGACTACGGGGTTGCTTGGAGGAAGCTTTTATCCTCATCTTAGGAGTGCAAGTTTGGCATTAGAGCTGTGCAAGGTGGGCACAGGTCTAGGTTGGTGAACCATCTCGTGGAGAGACACTCCTTGTTCGAAGGTGCAGCAAGGATAAAGGGGACGTGAAGTCTACATAGCAAACAGAAGAAAGTTCGAAGGTTGGGAAAAGTAGAAGCGTCGAAAGAATCATGAGGAGTGCGACTCAAGGCCGTGGATTGGGTGTTTCGGGAGCTCGTTAAGTAAAGCTCTTGATTCACATGGACGAAATCATGGGATCGCGAGAAGCGAAGTCTTGGCGTTTTCGCGCATGGAAAGATTCATAGTCAAGTTGACGCGGCGAGAAATCTCGGGACATCGGGTCTCGGGAGTTGAAGGGACAAGCATTTGGTCTCGCTAGTCATGAGGTCGCGGGGAAGCGAGGTCACGATATCAGCATATCGGATCTCGGGAGGTTTGAACCTGAGGTCTTAGTACCCCGATCGACAAAAAGTGATAAAGCAAAGGTCCCAATAAGTGAGAGGAAAGTCAGCATTGACTTACCTCGGGTCTCGGGGGTCCGAAGGGACATCGTCCGACCATCGAATTCGTGAGAGTTGAGATTCTGACCTCTCCTATTAAGTCACCATGGGAGTAGTGTTGAAAGAACTGTGGGTTGCAAACTTCCGATAAGGAAGTAGAAGAGTCTTATAACTCTTAGGGCCAAGAGGAAGAGGATCCTGGTGGACGTGGTCGCCGACGAGGGCACGACTTGCGTCAAAGACTCTCAAAAGCTTGCATGGATTTTTTGGCTTAATAGGGTATTATTGCAAGTTTGTTTAGAATTATGGAAATATTATAGCACCTCTCCCTGCTCTCCTCAAAAATAACTCTTTCACTTGGACTATGGCCACTGCTCAAGCTTTCCAAACCTTGAAGATGGCCATGTGCACCACTCCAGTTCTGGCCCTTCCTGATTTCACAAAGACCTTTGTGTTGGAATGTGATGCCTCAGGGAAAGGAATTGGTGTTGTCCTTATGCAAGAGGGTCAACCTTTGGCCTTCACCAACAAGCAACTATCTGAAAGGAATATGGGCAAACCCATCTATGAAAAGGAAATGTTGGCTATTTTGCATGTCATTGATCTGTGGCGCCCTTATCTCTTGGGGCAACATTTCCAAATTAAAACAGACCATCAAAGCCTCAAGTACTTTCTGGAACAACTCATTTCCTCCCTGGAGCAACAAAAATGGGTGACTAATATCTTTGGATATGATTATGAGATCATTTACAAGAAAGGCAAAGACAATGTGGTGGCGGATGCACTGTCCCAAAAATATGAAGAAGAAGGATCCCTTTTTTCTCTTTTCTTCATTGTACCAGATTGGCTCCAAGCTATTCACTAGGAATGGATACAAGATCCCAAAAGTTTGCATCTGATCCAACAATTACAGACCAATGCTTTAGCTCCCCTAAGGTACTCTTGGCTCCAGGATGAGCTTCGATGCAAAGTCCATTTGTATTTATGTAAATAATCAAATATTAAATCCACGGTACTTTCTGAGCTTCATGCTACACCCACAGCAGGGCACTCCGGGTTCACCAAAACCTATGACAGGGTCAAACATTCTTTTTTCTAGGATGGTATGAAACATGACATCCATAATTTTGTCACTGAATGTGATGTGTGTCAATGCAACAAGGGAGAAGCAGTCAAATCTTCGGGCACACTACAAACGCTTCCAATTCCACCTGCTATTTGGAAGGATATCTCTATGGAATTTATTACTGGCTTACCCAAATCGAGAAATAAATCAGTCATAATGGTGGTTGTGGATCGCCTTTCCAAGTATGATCATTTATGCACTCTTCAACACCCATTTACTGCATCCACAGTGGCTCAAATTTTCATGGACCAAGTCTTCAAGATTCATGGCATGCCGCACTATATTGTTTTTTATCATGACCCAACTTTCACAAGCAATTTTTGGCAAGAACTGTTCAAACTATAGGGCACCCAATTGTATCTCAACACAGCTTATCATCCCCAAACTGATGGTCAAATGAAATTTGTCAACAAGTGTGTGGAAACATATCTAAGGTGTTTTTCCTCTGAAAAGAAAAATCAGTGGGCTCAATGGTTACCCCTAGCTAAATGGTGGTACAACACTTCCTACCATACAACTACATGCATGACTCCTTTTGAAGCGGTATATGGACAGAGCCACCTTCATTTCTCTCATACTTACTGGGTACCTCGAAGGTCTAGGCGGTTGACCAAACACTTACAGTTCAAGAGGATATTCTCCATACCCTCAAAGAGAACTTGGTCATGGCATAGAATCGCATGAAGCAACAAGCAGATCAAGGTCGCTTTGAATGTCAATTTTCAGAAGGGGATCAGGTGTTTATGTGACTGCAACCATACAAGAAAACTTCCCTCAAGGCCGAGCATTGTCAGAAGCTAGCGCCCAAATTTTATGGTCCTTATACAGTTCTCAAGTGTGTGGGACAAGTCACCTATCAGTAAGATCTGCCCAATCATTTGAAGCTACATCCTGTTTTTCATGTTTCATGCTTAAAGAAGGTGATTGGAACTAGGTGCCAAATTCAAGCCAACCTTCCCAAGTTAGTTGAGGAAGGATCCATTTGGCTACAGCCAAAAGTAGTTTTGGACCAGCGTGAGCATCGCCTATGCCAGAGAACCATAAAGGAAGTGCTAGTCTAGTGGAAAGATACAACTCCAGTAGATGCCACTTGGGAACCAACTACCATTCTACAGCAGTTTCTACATCTCAAGCCTTGAGGACAAGGTTGTTTTTAAGGGGGTGGACATGTTAGGGTCCTAACTTGCACATAGGTAGAGCAATATATTTGGATGTAATAAAGGTCAATATTAATAAGGCCTTTCAATAAAATAGAATAAGACGGATGTAAGAAGACCTAATAGAAGCTTCTACTTATAGAAGGATCTTCCTATAAGTGCTTCTCTTGATAGACATATTTAGTATAAATAAGGGTCTAGGGTATGAAAACCCTATATTAGACATCAAATGGATTTTTCCCCCTCGAAGAGGCCTGTAAACATTTCTTTCTAAATCAAAGTGGTATTTCTATTGTTGTTCTTATATCATTTATGTGTTATTGTGGAGATTATGTTGGTTATATTACTGTTATTCTGCCATTTCTAGCATTTTATTTTTGTTCTGCATACTTTTTAGATCTGATATATTACAGGATGACATCGTTACAAGAATACGACATCAAAATGACTCCTTCAAAAATTGTTAGAGGTTAGGGCCTATGTAAACTAGTGGTTGATTCAGTTGAATAACAAGAAAGTCAAATTACATCTCAATTGTAAATTAGCACAACGAGACATAGGTCAGTTGTACACAAGTTGTTGCTAATTCTTGGTATGATGATATTAAATTTTATTTAACACGTGGATCTTCTCCTTACCATATCGATTCTAAAAATAGAAGAGCACTCAGGTTAAAATCTACGTCTATCCAGCTAATAAATGATGTATTGTTTCGAAATAATTTTGATGGTGTTCTTATGCGTTGTTTGGAAAAAGATGAAGTAGGAAAAGTGCTATCTAAACTTCATGCAGGTGAGGCTAGTGGACACTTCGGTGGAGACACCACTTCTCACAAAGTGTTAAGAGATGGGTACTACTAGCCCACATTATTTAAATATGCCCATGAATTATTTCGTAAATGCATAATCCGCCAAAAGGTTGTTGGACGAGTGAAAACATTATCATTCCCTTTGCAACTTTTTTCGGTGGATTCACCTTCTCAGCAGTGGGGTCTTGACATTATAGGGCCAATTAACCCTTCTTTTTCATAGCAACATAAATATATCATTACGACAATGGATTATTTTACCATATGGTCCGAAGATGCACCTTTGAAAGTGGTAAATTCCAATCAGGTAGTATATTTCCTTAAATAGAATTTCATTACTAGATTCTACATTCCCAAATGTTTAGTATTTGATAACACATATTATTTCTCATCCCTCAATATGAATGTATTCACCTTAGAAAAAAGGATTAAATTGAAATATTTTGCTAGCTACTACCCCCAAGGAAATGGCCTAGCAGAATAAAAAAACACAAATTTGATCAATATCATTAAGAGGACAGTTTCTGAAAACCACAAGAACTGGCACAACGCTTTGTTTAATGAACTATGGAATGACAGAGTAACACCCAAAGCCTTAATTGGTAACTCTCCTTTCTTTCTCGTTTACGGGAGAGAATCAATCATACCTCCTCATGTTCTACTCCCATCTTTGCAATTATCAGAAAGTCCAATAAGAGTTCTTCCCTCCTCTGTAAAGTCAAATCAATGCCTTATTAAAACTGGAGGAAGTAAGAACGCAAGCAAAGAAGAAGCTAGATCATCATCAGCAGATTGTGAAAAGATGGTTTGATTCAAACTCTTCTTCAGATAGAAACTTCGAGGTAGGAGCCCTAGTTCTCAAATGGAATAAACCTCATGAGGGAAAATGGGAACACACCAAGTTCCAAAACCTGTGGTTGGGACCTTTTGTAATCACTGAAAAACTAGGTCCCGGTTCTTTCCGTCTACATACTTTGGAGGGACAACTAGAATGTTAAGCCCTAATATTAGCTCATTACCCCTTAATCGAGGCATATTACATTAGTAATGTTATTTTATTTATGTCGTCTTTATTCCATTAGTTTTAATTATACCTCCTAGTCTCCTATATATACCAAGGAGACATTTTCATTTGGAATCATCTTGTACTTGAACATTTATGTGGGGTAAAAGGGGGTTGCCCCCTCGAAGAGGCTTATTATATGAAATTATCTATTTTTCAAGGCATTGAGTACTTATTCTGAGGTTTTTCTATGCTATATTGATATTTGGTTCTTAACATATGGTATCAGAGCTTAAGGTCTAGGGGTTTCGCTGCTACATCTGAGACACCTTGGAATTTTCACTATAAATTGTTTTCTACAATGTTTTAGAAGGCAAGGATTGGAGGCTATTTAGTAGATGGATCAAGGTACATTGGGTTAAAATTTCAGCTACTGAGGCCTTATAATTTCGGAGATACAGCCTGTGCAAGATAGGGTTCAGGAATCATCCTGAAATGAGTCATTGCGGAATTTTCGTTATAAACATTTTTATGTAACGTTTCAGACCATGAAATTTGGAGGCTATTCAGAAAAATTAGTAAGGTATCTATGGTAAATTTTCTAGCTTGTGGGTCATCTTACATTTGTAGATACACCCTATGGAAGATAGGGTATCTGACTAGTCCTATTGACTAGTCTCAAGAAGGTGTTCCAGGTAAAATAATCGTAAATTCTTCCTAGAGTATCCAAATTGAGTGAGACTAGTTTCATTGGATAGTGGACAGTCTATAGTATGTATGGTACGAGTTTTAGAATTTTATATCAATTATTTTGTGTGGGGAATGCTATACAAGTGAGATCTCCCGGAAAGGACAAAAATCAAAAAGTTGTGGGGAAGTTACCATAAATTCCACTTGGCACATCCAATTTTGATTAGACCTGTGGCATTTTCGAGAAGAAATATCAAAGAAATACATAAACGAAATTTTCATACCCAGAACGGCCGAAAATTGGGAGATACAATAGAAAAAATATTGTCTAGAAAAACCACCTCAAAATCAAGGTTCAAAAGTGATAGTTGGCCAACATGCCACCCAAAAAGGGACCTTCTACACCAAATAAGCCTCCAGACAATCCTACTTGGACTCTTGATGAAGGTGAAGAAATGCGTAGGGACATAAATGATTTACAAAATTAGATAGCAACAAAATATGAACTACAAGAGATGGAAGCTAAGTTGGAGGCAAAGATGGATGGTTTAAAAGAGGAGATCATGGAAGTATTGAAAAATTTTGTAATAGAGAAGACACCTGAAAGT
>JZKD02S2354099.1:151114-187261 GCA_000966675.3 Picea glauca | reverse complement strand
TTTTCATTTGGAATCATCTTGTACTTGAACATTTATGTGGGGTAAAAGGAGGTTGCCCCCTCGAAGAGGCTTATTATCTAAAATTATCTATTTTTCAAGGCATTGAGTACTTATTATGAGGTTTTTCTATGCTATATTGGTTCTTAACACAGACACCTTCCTGGTGAATAGCCAAGCTCTCAAAAGGTATTTTTCCTAATGTTTCTAGATCCATATGTGTACATATTTTTCTTTGTTTAATTTATCTTTTGTTTTTTGATTTTTGTTCTTTTCATTTTGCTTGATTTTTCTATGTTCTGAATGAATTCATGTCTGTGTCGCGTTTTATTTCATGAAAGGAAACCATAATGTATCGTCATAAAGTAAAAATCAAGTTCATCTCAAAGTATCAGTGTTGTAAGTTGTTGAAACTCAGACTGGCAAACAAAACTTCCTGTTCAGACTAGTCTTCTTGGTTTCACTTTATAATCATGAGAAGATACGATCATCATTAAAACTCTTTACATTGTCCTTTTTTTTAAAGAAAACAACTCAAGTATGCCTTCCTTTCCTTGAAAATGTATTCTTATCAGAAAACTAAGTTCAAATCATGATGAATTTCATCAAGTGAAAAATTAAGATGGAAAATATCAAGTGTTACGGAATCTGTAATTTTCAGCGTCACCCCTCTCTCCTGATAATCATACAAATTGTGAATAACTTCTAGAGAGATGTGGGAAGTGTATGTAAACCCACCGAGATACTGAAGAGTTTTGCAAGAAGCGGGTAAATGCATGCAAGAAGCGGGTAAATGCATGCAATATGCCAAGACAACTTTGTCAGGGTACTGAACATGCATGTTGGGAGCGAGGCAATGTCGTGTTCAAGAAAATTATCAGGTATAAATTTTTTATATTAATCATGAAATTCCCTTCATTTTTGAATTGACAATGCTTCGAAAGGGTAGAGGCATCAGAGTGGGTTAATTTAAATCCCTACAGAGGCTATGGACACCTTCTAGCAGTAGTGAACCTGCCAACAACATTGGATTTGTTGGCTTAAATATCCCTTCTCTCATAATTAAAACTTGTCACCAGATAGCATTTGGCCAGAAAGACATCTGATACTAGATTGGGTGATGTTTTTGGAATTTGATTGGGATACTTGACTCGCTACTGACTGTTCTTTGAATTATTAAAACATTATGATCCATCCTAACATGAATTCTCTGGTAATACAGAGATAACTGCTTCTCCCAGTAAGTCGCCACTGTTGGAAGCCCTACATGTTTTTTCTATTTGAATGATAAACGACACTTCCTGTAGCTGCCTTCACCTCATCCTGTTCATATTATCATTTTAGGATGATCACTAGGTTATGAAATATGTTTGATTATTCTTTTTTTTACGCTTTCATGCTTGATTCATGACTGAAAGCATGAATCAAGCATGGAAACTTAGTTTCGTATTATATCCCTATTAAAACATACTTTTAAAGGTTCATTGTGCTTACATCTACTTCATATTTAATACTTTAATTATTTTCCTTTTTGAGTTTGTTGAATGTCAATATAATACCAAATGTTGATTCGCATTTGAATTGTAAACATATTTATTTTGAACCATTTTCAAATCGACTATAGTCATTGCAAGGCATGGGAATTAATGCACAAGCATCATGTCCTGTACTTGATCTTTTCCTTGCAGAATGAATTGATAGGATTTTATTATGATGTTAAAGGGTTTGTGTTATACTCTGTACTCGAGGTGTTCATTACCAGGAGTGCTCAAACTTTGTGACTGAAACCTCCATGTTTATACTATGATCGTTCAGGGGTTTTGCTTGTTCTGTTTCAATTTTACCCGTTCAAACTTGTTCCTTTTACTTCTTCCATCTAAACCCACAACTAGCTTGAGTCACCCCTGTTACAGTCTGGTCATACTCTTAATGGCTCTTGTTGTCTGAATAGAGCCAAATGGATCTCAAGAATTGTTGTCTCATGATGATGCGGTTGAGGATTTGAAAGGCCAGGGCTAGGATACCTTCATTAAGAGGTTTGAAGGGTATAACCTTTGTGTGGCTAAGGAATTCGCACAAACATTTGATGGATATAGATCAAAGGTTGGAGATATTCAGTTGCAGGTGACTGAAGAGTTTGTTAGTGAAGCCACAGGGCTTCCTCTCACCGGTCAGAAGTGGTTCAAGAATTTGAAAATTGAAAAAGTGCCATGGGGCCTCTTTGTAACCTCCAGAAAGATCGATTGGTGTGAGAAAAGTATTCATGTTTCTTTTCTTAAGGTTATATGGAATGGTCTCTTATCAGTTCTTAAACAGTTTATAACCTGTGAGGGCTGTTATGGACTAGTTTTTCTTTATCATGTGTGGTTGATTACGCACTTTAGAGGTTTCCATTTGAATGTGTCATTTTATTTTCTAAGAAGTCTGTACAATATGTCTAAAAGATACAACAAGAAGAGCCTCGACTCTAGCCTCTTTCACCATGGCTTGATTAAAATTATGTTGGTTCATCGTTTGATAGACCTGGGTGATGACTAGGATGGGTTCTTAGCCCGAAACGATTTTTCTACAGTAATTCCTATAGAAACCCCTATGCTGGATAATCCTTTGATAAAGAAACAGTTTGAGTTCTCAAGTAATGAGCCAAAGTCTTTGAAGAAAAACCCTCGTGACGAGGCAATACCTAGTAACTCTTCACATGGGCAATAGGGTGTTGGTTCTGAGTTAAATAAAACCCATATGCATGAATTAATTGTTGACCATAACACTACTATAAAATTTGATAGCAAAAAACCTCACAAATAGTCAAAACAAAAGCACACAATGTTAGGGTTCAGGAATAAAAGAGTTGGTTGGCTCTTTTCAAGAAGTTTGAGAAATTTATTTAAGCCTCATTTGAGTTTGATCAACCCGATCGAGATCAATGAGGATTCATATCCCGAAATTGAAAAGTTTCTCGCAGAAGAAGATCCATATTGTCATAAATCGGATCCTAATCAACCATACGACTTTGTCAACAATATTCCACCGTGTCTCAAGGATAAAAGTTAGTTCGTTGGCATCATGCTTGGTCCATGGAAAGTGACAAGAAGCATTGATGCAACCAGTCTTGACTGTATGCTCCAACAACAGATCATTTCCCCTGTGCACTGTGAAGTCTGCCTACGTTGTGTCGAACGATACTATATTGATATTCCTATCCTCCAAGATCAAATTAAAACGCTCAAAAAACATAATTAATTACTCATGAAAGAAAATTGTGAACTCAAAGAGATTGAACAGAGACAAGAAAAACATCTTAAGAAGACATGTAACATTGTGATAAAGAATGCAGATAGTGTGAATGCTATAATCAATTATGAGCTATCTTGATCCATGTTTAGTCATTGGATTAAATGGTAAAATGATTTTTTTTCCCTCTTATTACAGTCATGATATTTGTTTGAATCAAATCGGTTGAAATTAGATTTCTTTTGCCAATATAAGAGTGGCTACATAATCTCACGATTTTGTAGCCAAGTCATTTTTATACAAAATTTAGTAATTAGTTGTTAATAAATTATCTAACTTGTTCCTATTTCATTTTTCAGGACATGGTATATCTGATTTTGATTTTATGGGGTGGAACATGTTCAATCTAGTTGATTAGTATCTCCTTTTTGTTTATTTTGTAAATAGGAAAAAAATTTCATAAATTTTTGAAGATACAATTTGATCATGAGTGGTTGTAAGCCCTCCATATTTGTAATGTTTTGATCTTATGAGATCTAATCCTATCTTGGGAGATAGGAAGTTGAGATTTCAAAAAGTCTTTAAATACTCTCTATTTTGTAAATGAAAGACATCTTAGCCTGGAATAAAGATGGATGAATGATTTCAAGACTTAATGGAACAACACACAACATTTTGGTTGTATTCCTTTGTTAATGGTGTTTCATTAATGTTTTGTTTTATTTAATCTTGGTATATTAATATGTCTTGTATATTTAGACTCAATGATATATTATGCTTCAGTATATTCATGTTATAAATATTGTTCATAATTTGTTGTTCCATATATTCACACTGTGATCATCTTTTCAATTTGAATATCAAGATTTCTATTTGATGTTTAAGTTGAACAATGAAATGAATGTGTTACACTCAAATTTATCTGATTGTAATCATTTGTGATCATAATATCACATAATTAATTTTTTTTCCTATTCTGTTATTAAACTTCGGTTACCAATACATTCTATGAATTTATTCAAAACAATTTCAATATAAGTCTATTGCAGATTTATCTCGTAGGCATGGTATATGGATGCTCTTGATTCATACAGAGGCACAAACACATTTAATGAACCAACATCAGGTTATCTTCTTTGTGTTTCTAATTTCTGTCATTTATGTATTAGTGAAACCAGAAAGTTTAGATCAGATTTTGACTATCTGTACATCTATGTTTCATACTTTAGTTAAATCAAGTTTTTTTAGATTCATAGAAAGAAGACAAAAAAATATTCAAATGTGCTTTCTTTATCTACTTCTCAAAAGAAATAATTCTTACATTGATTTTGTAAGTTTCCAGTAAAACTTGCAACCTTCAAATGTTGTTCATAAGTGAGATTTTTATGTTTTCTTTTTCTTCTTAAATACATCTACAATAGTTATATTAGAGTATGTATATATATATTATATTTTTTTATCATTAGTTAGTTATCCCTTTCTCTTTATTTTAGGACTTTAGATTGGCTAACGGAGCCATTAAAGCTGTCATAACAGGTTACCTCAAACAGCTTGGGTTACTTGGACAACCCCGGACCAGACCTGTTCTTCCAAGTTGATGGCCGATCAATTTCACCCATCAACACGACCTCATCAATGGACTCAAGGATTTTCTTTTCTCCCTAGGTCAAAGTGTTGCCCAAGATTCTTGTTGTATGTATTTTCTATAGAATTGATTATTGCAATTCTTTGGCAAGGGAAAATTCCATATGTTCCAATGGCTCAACCTCTATTTGGTGTTCATCGGTTGGTGAGGTATCATACGAAATTGAAGAGACAGTGGTAGGTTCAATAATTACTTGTTGATCGGTTGTTAAGTTGTCGATCTATGGCTGTTGCAATTACTCTCTTTCTCCACGTGAACCTAGTTCATCCCTGGAGATGTCTTTCGAGGTCGTTGATGGGTCGAGAAATTCATTTTCTAAGATAACTTCGACCTCATGGTCTTCCTGTAGAGGGTTTGGAATTGATGCATTAGGACTTGGTGCATATTTTCCCCCTAGTTCTTTCTCCTCTATAATTGGTATCAGAGTTATAATTGAGACCTCTAAAATCTCTTCATCATCATAGATGGTTATTATAACAAACAGGGTATTAGGCACACATGTTTCACCTGGTCTTCTTGGAACCTCATATTGGGTTGGAATGGTCACCAAATATCTTTCCTATGGTGATAGAACTATGGGATTTTCCAGAACGGTGTTTTCCTCCAGTTGTGTTGATTTTTATCCATTTATCTCCCCTCTGATTGTGATTGGGTCGTCCGGGGGGATCCTCATCATTTCTACTAGTTGAGGATCATTCTCTAGATGCTCGATGACTCTTTGGCCTCCTTCTAGTAACAACATCCCCCTCCTTTGTGCCTCTGTGGCCTCTTCTTCTTTGTTTTCTTCTCTAAACCTAAGATCTTCTTGAGTCATTTGTTCTATCATTTCGACTTGCTCATCCATATTCATAGCTTTTAACCTAGTCATGTTCAAGTTATCTTTTCTCTGTAGTACCTCCTCCCGATCTTAAGCACATTCTGTAAAAATATCGTCATCAAACTTATCATGTGTGTATGCTCAACAAGAAGAGACTTGTGATGCATGTTGGAGAAATAGGCCTTTAGGGTCATGCTTACAAAATCATCTTGTTGAGAACCTATATTCCAACTGACTCAAACCCTCTTGTTTATCTTGAGCAGTTTCCTTCACTATGAAAAACTCTACATGGAAACCATAGGGTATGAACGCTCGTTTCTTGTCCTTAACCAAAGTGGCATTATAACCCTGCAGGATGGTCTGGTAATAGATTTCTCCTACGATGACCCGATCCGGGACATGAGAAGGGAGAAAATGTAGTGCTCCAGTGGCCCCAAACACCCTGATATAGGTTGTGATTTCATCTAAGTACCAATGTACTACTTTTGAAATCATTTTCTTTCCCAGTAGAGATAGTCTCAAACATTCCTTTTTGAAAATAATGAAATACACCCGAGCTATGAATTCATCACAAATGAGAGAATACAATTTCTTGTACTTATTTTCCCATAGGATGTTGAAGTATACATGTATAGGTAACTCTACAATGTGTCGTCTCAGATTCATGTCGGAGAAGACATTCCTTCCACATATCACATATAGAAGATACGAGGCCATGTGAGAAGAAGGTGTTTCTTCCTCCTTTGGTGACTGAGCCTGCAATATACTGGTGCTCAATTGCTTGGAGATGATTTCTCCCTAGTTGAAAATACTCCAGGAAATGGTCATAGTGTATGCTAGGGGAATCCATGCCTCTGAGAACTTAGCACAATCCTTTTCCCCATATAATTGGAAAATTAGAGCCATTAAGTAGATATATGGCTCTCTTAAATTTGTTGTTATGTACCATCCATTTCTCATGTTTGTAAATTTATTGTCTTCCTTTCACCAGGAGGCCATTAATTGGCTGGTGTCATGAAATTCATATAAATTCAACACAAAGTCTGTGTTCAACCGCTCCTCTGGGTCCCTGATCTTGTAATATTTCTAGAGCTCTTTCGAGAGAAAGAATCTGACAGATCCACCATTCTCATCATTGATTAGGCACCTTTGTGCATCTGCATGATCAATTATCCAACCCAGAGTCTCAATGCAGGGAAAGACTGGGATTTGGCAGGCCACCATATGAAATCATGACCACCGAATATTCAAAAACCTAGTCGTTGAGCGCTCTTACTTTCGAGTAATCTTCCCAGTTAATTATGTTCAAAAAATCTCCCCATTGTGGGAGCATCATCTTTGATCCAACGGTTGATTCTGTATCGCCAAAAGTGGGGGGTTGATTAAATGTCCTACTAGCATAGGGGAAGACCCGAGGTTTACTCCAAGAGCTCACCAACAAGCCCTAGCTACTGGACCTTTCAGCAACACCTACGAAGCAGATGCAGTCTCACCCAAAGCATCTATGAGGGGGTTGTAGGACAGAGATGTCTACAACCAGGGGAATATCAAGTGGATCATGTACAACATCAACTCATTATGCATCTAACACTTATCAAGATAGATCTATCGTGTGTAGCTATAGATATGATCTAACATAGCAATGCAAATAACAATATAACAATGACAGAGATCAAAGAAACAATCACCCTCAATGCAAGATATATGTTGTTCACCCTCTCTCTAGGGCTACGTCCATAGAACTGTGCTTATGATTTATTAAGGGAAAACATACAATTCTAGTCTGCACTCTCAGCTAGCAGATCTTCTTTCTCTTCTCTCTTTATCTCCCCTTCCTGCACACCCAACTGTAGGACTTGACCTCTGCACATAGCTGAATATCTTACAATAACAAAAGGCTCTCTCTCTCAGCACTTCTCTCTCATAGTACAATGATCTCTCACCAGAAAAATAGAGCTTAGTCAATAAAAATGTCATACCAACCCGACCCAGGTCCTCTTGACCTTTATTTATACATTACAATATCTCACCAACAGCCTTAGGCCAAAACCTAGGTGCCAAAACCCTAGGTCTCTAAAACCCTAGGTCAACTTGCTCCACTTTTTTTGGCTTCGCCAACCTATCTTTCCTTCCTTCTCACGTGGTGCTCTGAAACATCCAATGATGGATTTTTCTACTTGATGAGTTGTCCTCAATCCCTCTTCTTTTCTGATCTATCATCCTCAATCTTCTAATCCAACAAATTGATTTTTCATACTTCGCTCCGTATTATTTTCTCTTTTGCTCAATTTGACCCAGTGAGAGTCACTGTGTCTCCCGCGAAGTTCACTTTTTACCTTTTCTTCCTTGTTCTCTGCTTCCTTCCATGACTAAGGGCCAACAGGCCCCCAAAACTCACTTGTGACTCATCCCGAGGTACTTCAGATCTGATCCTTCTATTTTGCTTCAGTTTTGGACTGCACAGTCCAGCCTTTACTTTTTACTTTATGCCTCTTCTTCCTCCTTATGCAGACTGTATTTTCTGTGTCTGGTACCCAGTTTCAACTGCACCTGATACCCAGATCCTTTTCCTCTTATTTTTGTTGAGAGTTTCCAAGCATCTTTTTTTCATAGTACAAATTTAGTTGAATCCCATTTACCAACCCTTCCTTCCATTCTTCGTTCAACGTCTTCAACTGCGCAACTCCTCCTTCTCTAACATAGGCGATCTCATATGGTCCAAGCCAATGCATTCTGAACTTCCCTGGGTGTTTTATAAACTTACTGTCATACACCAGTACTAACTCACCTTGCTTAAAATCCTTTTTATTGATGTGCCTGTCATGATAAGCTTTCTCTCATTCCTTCTGAACCTGCTGATTGAATCCTGCAGTGAATCTATCTTCTTCCATTTCAACCAATTGTGAGAACCTCTCCTGAAAAACTCTAGTATCATCCATGTCTGTAAATGCAACAATTCTTAAGATTGGTACCAATTATTCCATCGGGAAAACAGCCTCAAGACCATAAACCAACTTGAAGTGGGTTTGCATTGTTAATTTCTTGCAAGTGGTTCTATAATCCCAAATTACTACAGGTACTCTTAAATCCCAGTCATCACTGTTCACACTGCAAATCTTCATCAATGATGTCTCCAAGATCTTGTTGAATGCTTCAACCATTCCATTTTCTCGTGGGTGGTAAGGTGTACTCTTCTGATGGTGGACTGCAAATTCTTCAGTCAGGGATTTAACTGTCTTATCGATGAAATGTGTGCCTTGATCACTCATGAGGATCTTGGGGCATCCAAACCTGGTTATTATGTCATCAAATATAAATCATGTAGCTGTAGTTGCACTACAATCCTTGACTACTCTGGCTTCGGCCCATATGGTTAATTATTCAGTCGCAGTAATGATATACCTTGCTCCTTTGTGCTTCCCTGGTGGGTTGATAGGTCCCATGAAGTCAATGGACCATTTTTCAAATGCTTGTAGGGTCATCTATGGTGATAATGGAATTTCATCTGTTCTGGATGGTCTCCCAACTTCCTGGTACACATCATAGGCTCTAGCATAATCCTTGGCATATCTGTGTAAGGTAGCCCACCAAAGGCCAACTCGCAGAACCTTCTGAGTAGTTGCTTTCCCTGCATAATTTCCTCCTGCGATGACTTCATGAGCTTCTGCAAGGACCAGTGGGCATTATACCTCCATAACACATCTTCTTAGTATCTCATCAGGTCCCATATTGTATAGTTGACCCACTATCAGTGAAAAGTCTACAACACACACTACTAGTTGTTTCTTATGGGGAATTGTATACTCACTAGGTTCCATTCCTGTTGACAGGAACTGGACTATTTCTTTGAAGTGGTCATTGATATTTCTGATGGTGAGTAGTTGTGCATTTGACAGTGTATCCTCTAGACTGGTGGGTTCTTCTCCATGTTCCAACCTCGACAAGTGGTCAGGGCCCTTATTCATTCTTCCTGGATAAACTTTGATCTCAAAATCATATTCTTGAAACATAAGAATCCATCTGCATATTCGCCCCCCAAACACTGGCTTTCTTACTAGGTACTTTAGCACAAAGTGATCTGTGAACATTTTAAAGTGTCTTTCCAATAAGTAGTGGCGGAACTTTTGTAGCGCAAACACCATGGCCAATCCTTATCTCTTTGTAGTGGTGTAGTTAATTTATGTTGTGGATAACTTCCTACTAGCAAAGGATAACGGGTGATCGATGTCTCTTGTTCTCGGCTATGCTAACACAAATTCTAAGGAAATGTATGATGCATCGACATGCACATGAAATTTATTTCTCCAATCTGGAAAGACCAGAATGGGCGCAGTGACCATCCTCTATTTTAGTGTGTCAAATCTTTGCTGAAATTCTTCTATCCAACCAAACTGGCAGTCCTTCTTCAACAACTTCTCCATCGGTGTTGTAATTTGGGCATAGCCTTTAATGAATTTCCTGTAATAGCCAGTGTGTCCTAGCGTAGTGCATAGTTGTTTAACCGAATTCATAGGTGGAAAATCAACTATAATTGCAATTTTAGATGGATCAACCAATAATCCCTGCTTGCATACAATATGGCCTAATAACACTCCAAATGGTGAGAAGAATATGCACTTCTTCAAATTTAAATCAATTTGACACTGCCTGCATTTATCCAACATTAGCCTTAGACATTCAATATGATTTTTCAACAAAATAAACACAGTCCAGTCATCAAAATAGGCTTCTAAACATTTATGTAGAAATTCTTTGAATGCTTTGACCACCACCCTGGAAAATATGGCTGGGGCATTCTTCAGTCTGAATGGCATCACTTTATATTGGTGTGATCCCCATTCTGTGACAAACGTGGTCTTGTGGAAGTCCTCCTTGGCAATCTGGATCTGATGGTATCCTGAAAATCCATCTGTAAAAGAATATACCTCCTGGCCTCCTACGTTGTCTAATACTTCGTCAATGAATGGTGTAGGGAAAGGGTCATGCAGCCAGACATCATTCAGTTTCCCGAGGTCTACACATATCCTGATTTCACCTGTCTTCTTGTCTTGTACCACCATAGGGCTGATCCACTCTAATTCTTCAACAGGTTCAATAATCCCTGCTTCTAGCATTCTCTCGAGCTCAATCTTCACTTTTTCCTTTTATTTTGGGTTCAATCTATAGGGTCTTTTCTTGACTGGCTTCGTATCTATTTTCAAAGGTATTCTCATATCTCCCATAGGTCCTTTGATTCCCTTCATATCAGTGAACTTGGTTGGAAACAAGTCCTGATATTCATGCAATAGCTCTGTAATCTTGTCAATGGTAGCAGCATCCCAATAATCTCCAACATTGGCAAGATTCAGTGTCTCCTCTATTCCAATATTGGCCTTTTTGATCTTGATTGGTTGACCAATAAATGGTAGCTCGGATCTTGTTCATTCCACATTACTTTGTCCTTCTGTTTCAATGATGTTTATCTTCCTGGGATCACCGTCATCATCGACATTGATTTTGTAGAAGCCCTGCAATTTCTGGAGAGGCGTAGTCCATTCGTCCTCTTCTTGTTCCACAGGGAGGCTAGATGCCTCTTCGAATACTTCCTAACTCACAATCTATAATTCTTGGTCTACTGAAGGATATTCACTCTCAAATAGAAAGGCAGTGATAAAATTATGAATCATACCTTCCCCATCTATAGTGATAAGGCACAGCTCCACTTGAAGGTACCAGTTGATAGGGGTCATGTCCAGTGTGTTAATGAATATGTGCACCCATTGTTCTTGAGGAATGTCTCTCCAGGATTCTTTGTAGCTTCGCACAAGGTACTTTGGGAAACTTCGACCAGTATACCTTACTTTGTAGCTTACTGCATGTGTTGATAACTGTGCTATCATCAAGGTTCGGCATTATGTCCAGTCTGTGATGTTTCTTTTATCTGTCCCCCACCATCTCATAGGTGTAGATTTCAGGGCCTCATTCATTGCCAACAATCATTGTTGTGTTGGTACACTTGCTTCAAAATATGATAGGAAGGCTTCTAAAGGGTTCAGACCATAAAATGTGGGTAAGTTACTTAATGTTGTGCCGATCCAATGAACTTCTCTGGTTAATCTAGCACATCTTCTGGTAGATACTTCATACATCTGGTTCTACCAGTTCTCTAGCGCTTCTTTTGAATATGATGAACATGTGTTGTCACTTCTCCAACTCAGATTCCCATCGGCTATAGGGTTGATGTAATCCTATTGTATGGCTATTAGTTTGTAGATTTTTTCCAGTTCGTATGCATGGTCTTCTTCTCTGATGGGCTCTGTGTAATGTTGACCCTCATCTAGATCTAGGGGTGAAACGAAACTAAGGCCATCTCTTTCAAATATCATACATCTTTTCTTCAAATCAACAACGGTAGAGTTGTTGAAGGTCCAATCAATTCCTAACAATGCAGGGTAAGGACAGTTGTCATGAACAATTTCAATTACCTCAAATTATGCAAAGGTTCTAACTTCGTCGATGTCCACAGGGACATGCTCCGATCGTCCAAATGGTTTGATAGCTTGCTGATTGGCCATGCGAAGCCTGATAGGGGAATATATCATATTGGGTTTTCCCATCAGTGCCCAAGTTTTCTTCGTCATGACATTGACCTCCAACCCTAAGTCGAGGACCACATAGTCTATATCATACTCTCCTATCTGAGCATTCAAATGTAATTCTTTATTTGTCCTTCTCTTCTTTCCAATCTAGTGTACTTCCCTATTTAGTAAGGGGTCTACCTTTCCTAGCTCATATTGCCTGATTAAGTTTTGTAGCTCTTGTACAATGTTCTCACCCTGAATTAACTTAACACAAGTGTACAAAAATTCAATGATCTTACTTACCTCTTTTCCTTCTTTCGGCGAAGCTGACTGATCAAATGCCTTAGTCATTCCATATTCTCTTATTTCTGGTCACATTTTTTATGAATACCCTTGGTCTCTCTTGAAATCCCGTCTTTCTTCCTCAAATATTTGTCTTTATTTCTTCACATTAAAATACTGAGTCTTCTCCAAAGCTTTCCTGACACCTATGTCTTCTATGATCTTTCCTTGGGTCATTCTATCCTCTCCTGTAGCAGCGCCTCCTTGAGTAATAAAAATGACTCTAGGGGATACTCCACGAGGTTCAACATATATGATCTAGGTGGATATCAGTGGCCACCCACCTTCTCCAACTAGCCCAAAACATGTTTCTGGCAATTTTGGTAATTTACTATTTTTAGCAGTTTTTAACTTCCGGGGCCATTTTGAGGCCCTAAACGATGTTTTTTGAGAAAATGGGGAGCACCATGGATCTTAGATCATGTGTCTCACCCAAACGTTGTAGTTCTCGGATAGATCTTTCCAACGAGATATCATAAGCCTAAAACACAAATCGTATGCAAAAGTTACGACCCCAGGAAGTTGATGCACCAACTTACCCAAACGGGGCCCACATGACTTTTGGCGCTTCATCTCCTAGGGTTAGGTTTTTTGGATGTCTAGGGTTTTGGGCATTCCTGCTTATTGTAAAAATGCCTTCAGAGCCTCATTGTAATCATATTCTCATGGATGCGAGTAGTTGTCACATCTCTTCTCAGAGATAAGCTACCACCATTCTAGTGAGTCTTTCACTTTGTATTTTACAGTCTCTGTACATTTATTTCATTAATAGAAATCATGTATTACTGTATATCTGTGAATTTTGTTTTATTTCCGCTATATATCTGTTATATTTTTGTCTCTCTTGCAATATCTCTAAATATTTATGTGTTATATCTCCGCTCTCATTTCGTGCCCAAAATAATCCGGATCAGTGGTATCAGAGCAGGTTGCTCTTGATCGTTTTTCAGTGCATGTCCCCGATGAGGTCCGAGTATAGAAAGTTGGGTCTTGAGCTTGTCTCTCTTGAGGAAAATCACTTTCGCACACCCAAGAAACCCTCAATGGCAGAAGAAAAGAAAAATGATGGAGCAGACGATCCTATCAATCTGTTGCTTGAGAAAGCTCTCACGTGATAGAGGGATGAAATGATGGAGAACTTTTCCCACATCCTTCAATGCCTGCCAATAACATCAGGCGCATCTTCATCAAGCGACCAATTTGGAGGCAAATCACCTTTCAAGGTACAGGTTAATTTTGATATTCCCGTATTTGAAGGTCAAATAGATGCAGATGCCCTAGATAAATGGTTAAATCTGCTAGAAGGTTATTTCTCTCTTCATAATTTTTCAGACAAGGAAAAGATCACCTTCACACTCCTTAAGTCTCTCCCCCATGTCAAATATTGGTGGGAAACTTACTTGGAGCAGAGTTCCACAGAGGAGTCTGGAATATATGGGGTCGAGCCCACTTGATACTTTTTTGTGGATGTGGTAAAGGAATAGTACTACCCTATTGGAAACTATGAGGACCAGTACATGAGATGGACCACACTACGGCAAGAGAGGGGCCAATCAGTTCCATATTTCACCAATAGCTTCCATACCTTGTGCACCAAGCCGGGTATCAAAGACTATGAATGACATTTGGTTCTAAAATACCGTGGGGCTCTACACAGATAAATCCAAACTGAAATGGATTTTCTGGACATCTCATCACTCAGTGCTGCTTATCGATATGCTGTTAAAATTGAGCAGAAATTTAAGCACCAGAACAAATGGGAATTCGGGTCTGCAAATCCACAACAACCAAAGTATGACAAAGAAGACCCTAACAAACAATCTCCCGAAAACCAGTCTAAGACACATGAAAAGAAGGGTCACGGGAAGACAAAGAACGACACCGGAAAATGGTGCAATTTCTATAAAAGTCCCTGGCACAACACCGATGAATGTCGCTCAAAATAGTCATTACTGGATGAGATCAAAGACAAGGAGCCAAACCCTGATTCTGAAAATAATGTGAAAATACATATCATCGACGCAGACCCCATTGTTATTGTCATGACTGCAGCAATTCAACCAGAAGAACCAACAGATCCTTAAGAGGGGGAGCGCATTTTTCATTCACAGATGTGGGTGAAGGGGACCCCGCTGCATTTTATTGTTGATAGAGGAAGCCAAAAGAACCTCATCTTAGCAGAGGTCATCAAATATTTGGGATTGTCGACAACACCACACCCGCAACCATACAGCATCGGGTGGCTTCGCCAAGGACAATATCTTTGTGTCAGCCAGCAATGTCGATTGTCATACGGTATCCAACCCTTCAAGGATGAGGTATTATGTGATGTTATCCCACTGGATGTATGTGATGTTCTCTTGGGCCAACCATATATGTGGAAACGCCATGCTATCTATGAGTCTCGACCTCGTAGTGTCATTATTACTCTATGGGGTCATCTCTACAAGATACCAGAGGTAGTTCCAACTACTGCCCCACCTAAACAGTGTCGCAAGGTAGTATCTCATACTACAAAATTCATCTTCTCCACAATCTGTTCAAAAGGGGAACAAAAGGATACTGCAACCACTACAGCCTCGACCCAAGCACCTTTTATCCACCAGAAGAAGGTTGACAAGGTTGCAGCAAAGCACAAAGATTCCTTCTGCACACAGTCATCTCATGTAGCCATATTGGTTAAAAAGGTCCAACCCTTCCAGCCACAGGTTCGTGAAGACCTTCAACAAACCAAGTAGCGCGACGGTTCCAACAAGGCAAGAAACTCACTAAGATTCAGATTCAACAATCGCTTTCCCCTCTCCCCCGGGAACTCAATGCAATGGAGACCATTGCTTCCTAAGGAGGGAGGATTGATCCAGGTGGATATTGGTGGCCACCCACCTTCTCCAACTGGCCCAAAACATGTTTCTGGCAGTTTTGGTAATTTATTATTTTTAGCAGTTTTTAACTTCCGGGGCCATTTTGAGGCCCTAAACGATGTTTTTTGAGAAAAAGGGGAGCAACATGGATCATAGATCATGTTACTCACCCAAAATTTGTATTTCTTGGATAGATCTTTCCAACGAGCTATCATACACCTAAAACAAAGATCGTATGAAAAAGTTACGACCCCGGGAAGTTGATGCACCAACTTACCCAAACGGGGCCCACATGACTTTTGGCGCTTCATCTCCTAGGGTTAGATTTTTTGGATGTCTAGGGTTTTTGGCATTCTTTCTTATTGTAAAAAGGCCTTCAGAGCCTCATTGTAATCATATTCTCATGAATGCGAGTAGCTGTCACATCTCTTCTCAGAGATAAGCTACCACTATTCTAGCGAGTCTTTCACTCTGTATTTTACAGTCTCTGTACATTTATTTCATTAATAGAAATCATGTATTACTATATATCTATGACTCTAGTTTTATTTCCGCTATATGTCTATTATATTGTTGTTTCTCTTTCAATATCTCTAAATATTTATGTGTTATATCTCCGCTATCATTTCGTGCCCAAAATAATCCAGATCAATATATTAGTTGCACTTGCGGGTTCTGTTGAGGTCCTCGTCTTTCCTGAAGCTTAGCTAGTAGTATAGGGAAGTCCTCAATGATATGCTCAAAAGAGTTGCAGTAAATGCAGGTGGTGCAAGGGTTCTGACAGTCACTTGCTAGATTCCCTCGCTATGGGCATTTGTAACAAATTATTTGTCCTCTTCCTCGACCCATTCCTCCTCATCGTCCCCATCCTTTCTATCTGCCACAAGGATTGAAATTTCCTCTTCCTAGGGAGTTATATTGTGCATTGTTTCCTTCTTGATTCACTTCTCTTTGGATCTTGTATATGTCTCTTGATCTTTCATGCATAAGGTCAAAGGCCCTACAATCTCTTTCATCATGCCCTACTAACTTACAAAATGTGCAATAGAAGTTTGTGGGTGTCTGAACATACTTCTGCATATAGTAGCACTCACCGGGGCGATGTTGATTTCTGCATACTTCGCACTAGGGTAATGTGACTTGCTTCAAAGGGACCAGAGCTCCTAAAGCTAGATATTTGCATATTACACACTAGATATCTCCTTGTCATGGCCTTCTGATCTACATATTACACACCAGATATCTTCTCTTTTTTCCTTCCCCTTGTCCTTCTTCATATCCTTGACTTGTGGAGACAAACTAGTCAACTAGCTCAAGATCTGGCTCATACCTGAGCTGGATTCTCCCATAGGTGTTGATTCAATATTCATAGTGATCTCAATTGCTTATTCCTGTGAAGAAATCTTCTACTGCATCAGGGGAACTCTGATATGTGGTAGAAGAGAAGTGATGAACCATTCCTTGTTTTGCTCGTCCAGGATCTTAAAATTCAATCATCCAGTTAGGGTCTTGAATCTTTGATTGAACTCCCAAATAGGTTCGATGACCTTTTGCTTGATCTCTTTCAGCTCTATAATTCATTGTGACTACGACTTAGATTTTTTAAACTCTTCAATTAGTTCATTCTTGATCTCATTTAGTGGCTTAGGCTGCACAAGTCCTTGAACAAGCTTCAGGTACCGGCTTAACGTGCGATCTCTCAGTGTAGTGCTAAATTGTTTTCTTTTAATAGATTCATCGGTAACATTTTTAATGTTCCATACGGCCTTGCATAGGAACCAGTGTTGAACAAGATATTCATATCCATCTCCTCTAAAGATAGGTAGCCAAATCTCATCTTCCATGGAGATGCCTAGGTTTAATGTCTGAGTATATGCTGAACTGCCAGTAATAGTACTCTGTGGACTTCGATGATTCTAACTATTCGAATTAATTAGCACTATTGTGGCAAGAGGAGGGTTAATAGTACTTACTTCAGTGTTCTGTGCAGTTCCTGATGTTTCTGGCTTGTTTTGGCGAAGTTCTTTAGTTTCCCCTTCTTCTGCTCTGGTGGGTTTTGAATGTTGTTCGTCTGTCAGATCTACCTCTTCTCCACTGTAGAAACCCTCTTCTCCGTAGTTTTTCTTAAAGAGGTTCTCAAGGTGAACCCCTCAAAATACTCTTCCAATGTGTGTATGTCCCACCTCTGTGTCACTATCACTGTCTGGATTCCTAAACATCATCCTTTTCATATCTAGCCAGTCTACTGTATCTTCAATATGTGGTTTTCATGCAAGAGCATCTTGATTCTTAGCTTCAGAAAATGAAAAAATTTCCCTCTGGGTCCTTTGAAAAAGTATCTCTCGTCTTGGCTATATGATTCTACTTTGTCAACAACAAATTCGGTGATATACCCTCCAATGGTACTATCAAACCAATGATCTACTACTCTAGATACAACGTTGTCGACTCTTTTAACCTTCTGGATTAGCATCGACGTCCAAACCATAGGGGGTCTAAATTTGATCTCGAACTAGGTATCAGCTAACCTGGACAACCACTCAAACAAATCTTGATGGATTCCTCCAAAGAAGAACTCGTGGATGTCAGTGAAAATGTATCTTTGTAGCCAATCTTTAGTACTCAGCTTAGGGTTCTTGTTTTCTTCTTCAGCAAAGTCCTTCTCTTGATCTTCTATCCACTTTTGAATATCTATCTTCGATGGGAACCACCTTGACATTCCCTCATGGAGATTCATGTCCTAGCAAAAGAACCATTTGTTGGCACAGGCGAAGACTCGAGGTTCACTCCAAAAGTGCACCAACAATCCCTAGCTACTGGCCCTTTCGACAACACCTGTGAAGTAGATGCAGTCTCACCCGAAGCAGCTATGACGGGGTTGCATGACATAGATGTCTACATCTAGGGGAATATCAAGTGGATCCAATACAAAATCAACTCATTATGCATCTAACACTTATCAAGCTAGATCTATCCTGTGCAGCTATAGATCTAATCTAACACAACAATACAAATAACAATATAACAACGACAGAGATCAAGGCAACAATCACACTCAACGCAAGATATACGTGGTTCACCCTATCTCTAGGGCTATGTCCACATAACTATGCTTATGATTTATTAAGGGAAATCATACAATTCTAGTCTACGCTCTCAGCTAGCAGGTCTTCTTTCTCTTCTCTCTTTCTCTCCCTTTCCTGCGCACCTAGCTGCAGGACTTGACCTTCACAAATAGCTGAAGATCTTACAATAACATAAGGCTATCTCTCTCATCACTTCTCTCTCATAGTGATCTCTCACCACAATAATAGATCTTAGTCAATAACAATGTCGTACCAACCCGACCCAGGTCCTCTTGACCTTTATTTATATGTTACAATATCTCATCGACAGCCTTAGGCTGAAACCTAGGTGCCAAAACCCTAAATACCAAAACCCTAGGTAAACTTGCTCCACTTTTTCCAGCTTCGCCAGCTTGTCTTTCATTCCTTCTCGCGCGGTGCTCCGAAACATCCAATGATGGATTTTTTTGCTTGTCAAGTTTTCCTCTATCCCTCTTCTTTGCTGATCCTTCATCCTTGATCTTCTCATCCAACGACTTTCTTTTCCATACTTCGCTCTGTCTTCTTTTCTCTTTTTCTCACTTCGATGTAGTGACAATCACTGTGTATCCCGCGAAGTTCACTTTTTACCTTTTCTTCCTTGTTCGCTGCTTCCTTCTATGACTAAGGGCCAACATGCCTTCTTAGTCTATGTTTTAATGACTGGTTCCACCCTGGGAGAAAATTCCAACTACCTCACAGTGTTGAGACAATATCCTTCACCAACATGTGCCTCCTTTAATTTCAGTGCCCTCGACGAGAGTCTAGTCATTCGCTTCCTTAGAGGAATTTTTTCCTATATATAGAAAAATGTTAGACATTGTGTTGTAGATAGAATGTTGATACATAAAAATGAAACTGTCAAAATGAAAAACTTAACACATACCTCTTTTTCGTACTAACTTAACCTAGTTTTTTGGAGTTTATGAAAGTCAAACGCAACTCTTGAGATCTCTCTTCGCTTCTTCGGCTTCTTTTGAAATGAGAAAATTGTGTGTAGAATGGAGGTGTTTGAATTTTTCTTAGTGATTTAAATGGATATAATACCTACCTTGTCGCATTAGTTATTCAATTCAGACTGTGATTGCAGTTCTACAAAATCTGTCGCCAGATCCTCATTATGTTCAAGATTAAATGGAGTCGTAGGTTGGTGGTGCAAGCGTGGGCTATAATGTAGTTAATTGGTGATTTCAAATTCCCATGGTTAAATTAGTGCACAAGGTAGAAAGGTATGCAGAGTAAAACATTAACTGGCCTATTAAATGGTAGAATCTGATTGTATTTTGTGCTAAAAACGTCCCATTGTTCTGCTAATTTAATGGGTGGATCGAGAGTCGACACTTTTCTTCAAACAATGTTCATTGATATCTCTTGGAAAAAAATATGACGCTAATACATCTTGTTGTACAAGGGTGATGTGGAAATGTGGACTTGGAAGTGTGACTAGGAAACGGGGAAATGTAAGGTGACTCAGGATGAAACTAGGCCGTACGAAATACCTATGCGACAAAAACACCTGGCATTTGAGATTGGCGTCTTCATTTAATCGTGTTATTCATAATCGGGGACTTTCATTAGCTAAGCATTTTAACAATAGGTCCTACCCTTCCGATGTGAAAAAGTATCAAGGATCGATGATTGACAATAAATTTAAACAAGTGTTCCCATATCACCCCCCTCAAAATTTTTCGATGCCAAAAATGCATTGGGGATCAGTGATCAACAATGTGTCAATGCAAAAAATTTCCATGATTTAAATCTTTGAGAATTCACCGACCATGAACGAACGCATTAGTAATAAACTATTGGAGGTTCAACATGGCCCATTTCAATGTTTATCCCTCTTGTATTTCTCTGACGTCGATGCAAAATCAACCACCTCCTGAATATTCTTTGCGAAGAAATAGCACAAATATACTCTGATTTTCACTGATGTCGATCATACATCGATGATCGATGATTATTGTTACTATGTGGTCATTTTACTTGCTCGTATTTTGTCGACACTGAACACAAGCACGTGATTCACAATTTTAGATGCAAATGCTTAGTTAAAATGCCAAGTTCTTTTTAGACACAAAGGATTCACTTTGAAAGTTTAAAAAAAATCCAATTTGATTGATGAAGAGACATGAAAAAAAAATTAGAGATCCCTTCACAATGGACTCAATTTATAAATAAGAACAAAAGAAAACAAGTGGTACCCAAAAGAGATATAATTTCATAAAAACTTTTAGGGTGTGTTGAGCGCTCAACAAATGGAGATTCTCTAGGTGAAAGAAGAATCTATGTTCCTTCCTTCATGCTTAGCTCATGCTGAAGTTGGTTGAGAAACTAACTGGCTCCGCTTTTATCAGAGTATTTCCTATCCACACGTGTACAATTTCTCGGTTTCATGAATCTAGGTTCGCATATGGAGTTTAACCCTTATCCCACCTTCGTTCCTCTCGACCGTGACCCATGCTCCCTTTTTAAAATAGATGGGTAAGGCATTCACTTGCTCGAGTCCATTTTAGTTATCATTATTCACTCACTGCGGTGTTGTTCCGCTGCCAGTGAACGTCCATAGCCCTGATAGAGTCACCTTGACATCACAAACCTTGCTCTGCTGCCAACAAGTGTCCATAGCCCTGGCGGAGTTATCTGCACACCCTATCCTACTTTGCACTCATTTAATATAATTGATTTATTTCTAGCAGAAATTCCTGAGTGATTTGGAGAGGAGGATGTCTGTTATCTGCAGGATGAAATGGTTAATGTGAAATTCTTCCTAGATCTGTCTAGAGGTACATGTGGTCCTTTCCAACTTTCCATATTTCCCTTTGGGATTTACTAGACCACCAGTCGGACACTTCATCACTTATCAAGTTCATTTGTTTTGCAAAGACAAGATATAGATATCCTTGAAGAAATTTGTAATTTTCCAATGTTTCTTATGTTGCACGTAAGCATGAGTTAGGAGCAGAGTTTTCTACACCATGTTTATTAGGGTCGACCAATGTTTTATGGAACACAACTTTATTAAAATAAAATACCAAGAAAAAAGAAAAGACAGGAATAAAAAGGACTTTGCAATTAGTCTACCCTAAAATTACACATTTATCCTAATCAGAATATAACATGAAAAAGACACACACACACACACATATTTAACAGAAATAATTTTTTCATGCTTGGCCATTCACTGGAAGGGCATCGAGTTCCCCCCTTAGATTTTGCAACCGATACTTGCCTACTCCATTTTTCTCATATATTTGGAAAGGTCCGATCCATAGATTTTGAAACTTCGAATGTTTTCCCTTAGGTTCGTTTTCTCTATCCCATTTCAGGACTAAGTCTCTTACTTCAAAATTCTTCTCTTTGGACTTATGCTTGTCAAACCATATTTTAACTATCTGCTGATGAGCGATGAACTTTGATTTTTCTTTCTCCTTTTCCTCTTCTAGCATGAGGAGGGTATCAATTATTTTTTGAATAACTGATGAGAGATATCCTCTTAAACCTTGAGAAAGCTAAAGTGACGGAAGATATAACCCATTTGGGAGAATGGATTCTTGTCCATATACCATAAAGTATGGATATTTCCCTATAGATTCCTTGGGTGTTACTCTAACTTCCCATAAGGAATTATGAAGTGAGCTATGCCAATTCCTATGATTGTCTATGACTGTTTTCTTCAAGATCCTCACTAGCTTCTTATTTGTTGATTTTTCCACCCCATTTCCTTGTGAATAGTAATTTGTAGAGTATCTTATTATGATTCCTTTATATAGAGAAAATTAAGTTAATAGAGTAGAAGAAAATTAAGAATCATTGTCAAAAACGAGAATAGAAGGTATCCCAAACCTTGTGATCAGTTGTTATTCTATGAATTAGATTACAACATTTTCATTCATGCGAGTCAAGGGGATGGCCTCTGCCCATTTCGTAAAATAGTCCGTAGAAGTCAATATGTATTTATGTTGTTTTGAAGAAATCAGGGTAATCTCCCCTATGACGTCTAACCCCCATTTCTTTAATGGTTTATATATGGTCACTGGTTGGAGTGGGGAAGCTTCTCTCTTTTCTCTACCAGCTCTCATTTGACAAGATTTATAGTTCCTAGCCTATGCATGAGTGTCCCTAAATAGAGTAGGCCAATAATAACCGGCTCTTAATATTTTTTGAGCTGTGGTATTTCTTACAAAGTGTCCACCTACAGGGTCATCATGGAGCTCCCTCGTAACCTTTTCAGCATCTCACATTTGAGACATCTCAAGAGTACTCCATCATAATTTACACAGAAAAGTATTGAATTTATGAGGCTATATTGTGCATATCTTAGCCTGAGAGATCTCCTTTCGCTAGGGATTATGTTTTTTGGGAAATTCCCATGATGTAGGAGGTAAATCAATTTTCCATACCAAGACTCTATCCTTGGGAGAATGTATAAAGCTTCATTACACCATAATGCTAATTCGTTCTCCCACTTGGGGTCTTCATTTATTTGATCTTGGGCTTCTGCAACCTATTTACACAATCCTTGTCCCTTCACTAATTTGGTAGGTTTTATATCTAGATCAAATTCTTGGAAAGTTGCCATCAAATTTCCCCTTCTCTCCCCCATCACCTATTGAGTGAATAGGGATCGGACCATGGGATGAGGCACAATGACTTTGGTGTGATTTTTTAGGATGTAAGATCTGAAATGTTTTACTTCTTTGTACACCGCATAAGAATGTTTGTCTATAGCAGGGTAGTTCAATTCAAATCCTTGGATATTAGTGCTCATAAATGATACGGGTGCCTCATTGTTATCATCATCCTTCTGGGTCAATACTGTAGCTAAGGACTGGTCGGAGGCAAAAGTATAGAGGAAAACATATTTACTAAATTTGGGGCTTCGCGGCATCGGAGCTTGAGATATTGCAGTCTTAATATTGTTGAAATAATTTGTTTTCTCATCATCCCACTTAAAATTTGCATCCTCATGAATCATTTTTTGTAAGGGTTTGACAGTTTCAGCGAAATCTAGCATGAACTTTCTCAGAAAATTAATATTCCCAAAGAAGGATTGCATATCCTTTTTGTTATGGGGAAAGGGAAGTTGAGATATTGCCTTTATTCATTCAGGATCTATACAAATTCTTGCTTGATATATAATATGACCTAGTAGTTTCCCTTCCTTGACACCAAAGATATTTTTCTTAGGGTTTAAAGATATTCCATATTTCCTATGCCTTTCGAAAATATGGGTTAGATGTTGAATGTGGTATTCTTTGTTCTTTGAATACACGACCATGTTGTCAAAATATAATATTACACATTTGTTAATTAATCCCTGAAAATCTACGTCCATATCCCTTTGGAAATTTCCCCCCACATTAATCAATCCAAAGGGAATGCGTTTGGAAGGTAGTCTTCAATTGGTCTTCCTTTGAAACTCGAACCTGGTTATAACCTGAGAAACCATCTAGAAGGGATAAAATTTTAGAACCAGACATAGTCTATGAGAGATGATCCATGGGTGGTACTAGGTAGTTATCCTTTTGTGATGCTCTGTTAAGGTTTCTGAAATCTACACACACGCGGATCTCCCCAGAATTGTTCTTGAAATGAACAAAATTTTCTGCCCAGGCAGAGTGTCTAACTTGAAAAATAATCTTAGAATATAGTAATTTCTTTAACTCCTGATACATCACAGGTTCCAGAGATGGATGGTACTTCCTGAGATTTTGTTGAAAGGGTTTACTACATATTTTAACGGGATTGTGTGTTGGATAATGCGAGTGTCATAAGTTTTCAATTCTTGGTAGGACCATGTGAAAACATATTGATATTGTCTAAAAAGAATTAGGTAAGCTTTCATGTCTTCTTTAGACACCGTTTTGCATATATTTACATTCTTAGGGTTTTCCAGGGTTCCTAGGTTTATGCTCTCGTATATGGGACATGAACTCCATGTCTTTGTGTTATTTGACCCTTTAAATATTTCCCTCATATCGAACATGTTCTCCATATTTTATACCCCTTTTGGTATCGTGTGAAAATTTAGTTTATTATTAGAGTGATTTGTTCCATTCATCTATTCGTGGACATCAATTTCTGCCAGTTTCTCTTGGAATACCTCATCACCAATAGCCAAATCTTTAAAATTCTCTTGATTGGTTAGAAAATCTAAAATCTGTTCATATCCTTCAAAAACCTTCCAATTAGAAATATTGTAGGGTACTAATGGTTTGTAGAGTAGTTCCACAGTGAACCTAGATGCTTCATAGTCTTCTAAAGGGGATAAAATTGAGGTTGCAATGGCTAGGGAATCAACAAGAGTATTCTTTGTCTTGGGAACAATAGTAATATTGAAGGCCTAAAAATGTTTTATTAGTCTATGCACCTCTTTTTGGTAATTCTTTAAGTGGGGACAATTTCAATGTATAGTATTCTTCATTTTCCTAACGATAATTTCAGAGTCCCTGAAAACTTTCAGTTCATTAATGTTTAATTATATGGATTTCTTCAGCCCCTGAACTAGAGCTTCATACTCAACAGTGTTATTGGTGCATTCAAATTCTAGTCTACAGGATAGGAAATTTCTCTTTCCATTCGGGTAAATAAGAATACATACTTCTCCCAAACCTTCTTGTGATTTAGACCCATCAAAGTACAACGTCCAAACTTGTGAGAAAAATTTAGAAACTTCTTCAGGCCTAGTTACTTTCTTATCTCTGTATACCTTGTCTGATGTTTCCAGCAAAGGTTCCTGACAGAAGACGCTTTCTTCTACCGCTTCTAGTAGATTCACTTGAAAATTCATTTAGGAGTTTTGAGTGAGAGGTACATCAGATGAGAGGGGAGAAAAATTCTCGAAATCAGAATCGCAGGAGTAGTTTCCTAGCACGAGGAAATATGTTGACGAGGGTTTGTTGAAGGATTCTAAATCAGTGACAGTATGTTTGAGATATATTTCCCTATCAATCCTAATCATGTTGGTATGTCCCTTTAGTGGAAACTAGAGGTGAGCCCAGTCCATGCTAAAGTATCCATTCAATTTCTTGGACCAATCTCAACTAAGTAGCAGTCCATAAGATTCTGGGATATCTACTACAATGATGTCAATTACTTGAAAAAATTTCGGGTGTGTAGCCATTCTGATCATGACATCATTAAGTTCCCCAATAAATTTTACATGAGTCTTGTCTAGTTGTATAACGTGTTTATCACTTTTGAGTGGAATTGCATTCAATTTCTTGTAGATTGACAATGGCATGATATTGGAGGATGCCCCTAAATCATCTAATCAATTATCTAGGTTTATGTTGAAGACTTCAAATGTTAAAAGGAAAGGTGGGACAAAAGGATTTCCTCTTTTTTCTACAGAGCAAGTGTTCACATTTGGTTTGTTCTTTAGATCTATGGGATATGGGACCTCATCTAGGTCAGTTTTTGTTATAGGGGATTCTATTGATCTTATGTCTTGTGATAGAAAGTCCTTTTGTTGGGGAATTCTACAAATGTACATGGCCGACACATTAGCCTTCAACTTCTTTAAGTATTCTACTATTTTGTAGTCCAGCTTGGGTGACTCCCATGTATGTATGTTTATAGTATTTCTTTGGGAGACAAAAGGTTCTTTCGAGTGATTGGTTGTTTGTTTTCCTATCAAATATTGGACAGTGATAAGGTTATTTGAGATTGGTTGACCCTTAATTCAAGTTTGCACTGCCAAAACCTCAGTGGGTGGTTCCTAAACTTCAAATACATCATTAGGAGGCATCAAAAAGTTAGGATCCCATAAAACATTTGTTTTTCTTCTTACATCTCGACTTCCTCCTCATCGACGATGTTCACTGCTGATCCACTTGATTGTTTGGTAAGATAAAATTCATCTAGGAAATGATTGGAAATTAAATTCATAGTGTGCACCCATTGGGGACAATATCTTTCAAAATGTTTCTCTTGATGGTACATACAAAAAGAGTCAGATGCTACATTACCCAGGTCAATGTTTAAGTTTCCTAGGAGAGGTTCAATTGCTTTGAAAGGTGGGTTTCTTTTAAAAAAAGGTTTATAGTGCCTTCGGCCTTGGTTTCCTTCCCCAACACTTATTTTCATGTATACGATTTCATTCGATAGTTTCTTTATCATCCATTGTAGGCATTATGTGTCCCCACTTCCCTTTTTAGGACCTTATTATATTTGTTTTCCCAAGGTCTAGTCAAAAAAATTCCTCTCCTAGGTGGGGGTTAAAATTCCTTCTTAACTAGTGAGACCTGGCCCTCTTTTCATCCTTTCATTTGGAATTCAATATTTTTGGCTTCCTCAAAATTTTCAGCTAGGGTATGTTTGGAATCCCTTTTCCCAAACATGGAAATGGAAGCAAGGATAGCATTAGCATATACCTCAATTTGCAACTCCTGAGTAGGTTTAGCTTTGGGTTGAAATTTATTCAGGATATTGGTAAACCATTGATTGAATTATTTAAACCTCTCTTTTGAACTCATGGTGGCAACGAAAAATTCAACCATTAAAGCTCCTATGGTGGTTTGTTCTGCAAATTTTTGTAAGAAATCATTTTGAAACTTCGTCCAACTAGTTATTGACCCCACAGGCAAGTTAAAATACCAAGTCAAGGCTGAATTCTCAAAGTTATAGGGAAAATGCCTACACACTATGTTCTCATGTTGTACGTTCATCAGTATTATAGCTAGTATGAACTTTTTAATATGGTCTTCAGGCAATCCGAAGGTTTCAGGGTTGAATTTGGGAAGTAATTTTTCTGGGTGTCAAGGGAGGTTATGTACCCATCTTGGGATTTCCAGAGCATCTTTGGCCAACCAAGGTTGATTATTTTGAGGTGGATTTCCCCTTTATTCATTATTATCATTATTATCCTCCATGTAATCTGATTCTGAAGCTGATTGATCTGAGTTAAATCCTTCCTCGTCAGATTCCAAATCGCTAGGCTCAGAGTAGTTAGCAGCTAGTGTTTCAGGGATTAAATTAAGGGGTTGTTGAATATCAGTGAGGGAAAAATACATCGGGTCTTCTACTGTGTGAAAAAAAAACTAGTCAGGGGTATCAAAAAATGGTCTGCTTACTTGTTTTCTATGAGGAACTAATGGGGCTAAGGGTAACGATCCAATTTGTTGAGCGTAAGTTCTTGTGATTCTTCTAAATTGGCTCAAATCCTCATGAGGAAGAGCATAAGGTATTTCATGGAATTGGTGTTCTAATTACTCGTGCTAGGATGAGTTACTCATTTCGGGATTACTCTCGGTATGTGGGTTTTCTGGAGAATGACTAACCATGCATGTGGGATGTTTTGAATCTGTAGGCTATGCAAAATATTTTATCATAAATTTTGTTATCCATTCATTCATTCAGGCCCTCCTTCTAGCGCCAATTCTATTAAGGGGTCCAAGATCTCTTTAACTCAACAGTAGGAACCAAACCCACCTTATAGGCCCAATTAGATTCTGCAACATTTTATGGGTGGAATGGTTCACCAGATCTTTGGATCTAGCTAATTTATCAATGGGCTTTACTTAGTGATTGACATGATATCTTTCTGTGAAATTTCCTCCTTCAGATTAAATGTTCTCTTTTGTCTTTTTATTTATTATATGAGTCTGATAAAGTAATGTGTGATGGTATAAACCAACCGATAGAAGGGATTCTTGTTTTTGGGAAAAACACCCTACGGACTAGCAAACTAGGGTCAGACTTGCATGTAGATTTTGACCGAATAGAAACTAATTTTTTAACTACAACCCAAGATTTAAACCCCGTTTTCACAGTAAATGCATGGAAAAGGACCACCAACATTATTACCGGAATTCGATGTAGATCCTCTGTTGCTCTTCGACTACTTGCTTGCGCTACTCCTTCCACAGATGACTTGCACTCAAGACAAACAAAAACTATGCATGCATGCTACTTCTATACTCAAGGGTTAGAAATCGAGCATAAATTAATCAAACCATAGACAATTCATGCATTGAGACGGGAAAAGTATTCTTTTTATTACTAAAAGTGAATCAACTTACAAAAAAGCTGAGACCGACCACCGCTCCTTGAACCTGATCATGTGCTCCTCTTCTTCTATCCTTCAACTTCTTTGCGTTAAATCTCGTTTGGCATGAGGAAAGGCTAAAGGGTTGGGACAATGGATTACGTAAATGGGCAGAGTTTCTTCTCTATATTTTTTCCTTCTCCAAATGGTACTGCTACTCCTTCTTTTATAAGCTAGAAGGAGCTAGGGTTTTGGATGAACCCTCAGCCATGCATGGACGGGAGTTTCAGTTAACTGACCCATATCTTTTTTCTCCATCGAAAACTTTCCTTTTTTTGTTATTTTTTAGGTACACGTGGGCTGTTGTGAGTTAGCCAGCGTGCACACGCATGCAGTAATGGGTTAGGGTGCCTGGGCCTTGACACAAGAGTATTTTCAAAGAGTTGTTCAGCAGAGTTTTGGAAAAGAAGGAATATGAATTGGCCTAAATCCAGGTAAGCATGTGTGGTGCAATTTAGGGTTATAAGAGATGCCCCCTAATGTGTGAGGTCAGAAGAGCATCTGATGGCCAAAATACATTACCAATCTTTACTGATGTGCCAAACGGGTGAGCCCAAGGATCAGGAACCAGGAGGTGTCGTCTGCAAAATAACAAATGTCTCACCGAGGCGGGCATACCCATGCTCAGGATAAAATAGAACCATGGCTACCAATCAAATACACTGTAGATCCATGTCAAATAACTATAAAGAGTAGCTGGGAATAATACACAGCGGAGCTACATCTCGAAATCAGAAAGATATACATATAGAGTATCCATCTTCCAGAAGCTGATTCGGCCTGATGGATGTACTTCAGAGCTTGAGCAAAAACTTCAAAATCTTCTAAAACTCGGGTAGGAGTGTAATATGAGTGTACGACTGCACTACCCAGAGGTCTTCGACGACTCGTCAGTTATGGACTTGATAATCTTGATGATCGGACTGAAGGCTTCAGTGATTTCAAACAAGGACTTGATTGGACATTCAGGATGGCTAGGTATGTGGACAAGAGACATATTGTAGAGGGGCTGACTTAGGCTTAGTGACAAACTTCCCTTGGAAAATAGCACGACAAGTGATAAGACTCAGGCAGCATATATGTTAATCATAAGTTTATGAAGCAGGAGGCAACACAAACTCTCCATATGTTTGGAAGAATAACCAAACGGTGGAGGACACAACTCTATATAACGAGAAAATATTCCTAAGGTCATACTACATCCCATAGTCTGATGATCAAATGGACAGATGTGATTTTCCAAGGGCGACTCATAATGCTGCCAATAAAGAAAATACTTTTCCCATCCTCTTTTTGGGGTATATTTGATTTTTTTGTTCTTTTCAATAATTTTGGAAAAAGAATTACGTTACAATGGAGGAATGAGTAATGCAAACATACAAGCTCAAGGCACAAGAACAAGACCGATGTTCTGGTAAAATGATACTCGATAAAAATCCTCCGGCGGCCAAAGGTGTTAAGACACAGAAGAAAACTATCACAAGGCTAGTGGATAAGGTATTTAAATGTGGTTGATAGAACACACAATGGTAATGTCCTTCGATGTAAGTTTAATGAGCCCATAGAAGGTAAGATCGGTGGTTTTTCATATTTAGAGAGTCTGAAAAAGAATAAAAGGAGACTCCGTTGGGGTACCTTTTTTGACAATAGTCTAGTCGGTCTGAAAAAGGGATAAACTAGCACCGATTAGATGTCAATTCAAAACCATTTTAACAAGTGTGACAAGGACAAGATCACTTGGCTATTTTTTCATTTTTAAGGAGTCTAAAAAAAGCTTAACTATGGACTCCATCAGGAATATTCTTCTGGACCAATTTAACGAGTGTGAAAGAATAAGCTCACTCGGCGATCTTTTCAATTTTAGGGAGTCTAAAAAGAGATTAACTATGGACTCCATGGGGGTTTCTTTTTCGTAAATTTATTCCCTCGGGCCTGAAAAAGGAATAAAATTATACCTGAGAGTACTCTTCTAAAGAATGGAAATTCGATAGAGTATACCTTTGTTTGTACAATTGATCGTCTAGACCGAAAAAGGGGTAAACTACCGCCGGACAGACGTGACTTCAAATTTCAGTTTAACGAGTGTTAAAGGTCACAAGATCGCTCGACAATCTTTTCATTTTTAGAGGGTCTGAAAAGGGCTTAAAAGGAGACCCGTTATTTTTTCGGAGTCCTGAGGGTGAGACAAAGAGTGAAAAAGACTCATGCAAAAGAGGCTCAAACTCATATTTAGGAAAGACTACAATGTTTTTAGAAATGAAATGGACACCATAATGCAACCAGGACCTACCTAGGGCATCCATGTTCTGGTAAGCTCTACCACCAAGTTGCGACACTTCTAGAGCAGATATGACAGTTTTGTGTCACAACCTGATGGGATCGATCGTATAGTAGAAGAAAAAGACAACGAGATGCAAAAGTTGGGGTGGTAACCTAACCTATATGCTCAAGTTGATTTTTGAAAAAAATAATAATTTATGGACCGTCAATATTTTATCAAAACCCCAAAAAATGTCCCAATACCCAATCAAATCCCTCCCATATAACTCCTAGATCACTCTAAATGGTTTTTGGTATAAAGAAACTAATAAGGGAGGCCCAAAAAGTGACAAAACGAGGCCAAAAAGTCTATAAATAGAAGTTGGCAGCTCATTATCACCATTGCTGATTTGGAAATTGACTCTGGAGCCAAAAGACCCCCTTTGCCAAAAATAGTGATTCCGGGAGCTACAGTGGATGAAACGAACTTCTGCTTGGACCAAGTAAGTACAAACTCCCTTATCTAGTTATTCAATACTTCAATTTAATTTTTTAGTTTATTTTTTGGGTGGGTGTCAACCTTAAAAAGGTCATCCCTAGGTACACGCGGGCTATCTCTAGACAGGCCACGTGTACATTTAGGCAGAGTAAAGTCTGCCTGCATGTACACGTGACTGTCACCTCTACAACCCATGTGTATCCCCCTTTTATGATGAAAAATAAAACTAAAAGGAAGTGTTGACCCTCCTTTACCTTATTGTGTTGGCAGGATGTATGTCTAGTGGAGGGAAGGGAGCATGAGGCAATCAATGAGTTGGTTGCAGCAGATTCGAATGTCGTGGCCGTGTTAATGCAATGCGGTTTACTCAAATTATTTTTATGTCCATTTATGCACGCACAACCAAGGCTACTGAATGCCTTTATTGACTACTGGCACCCTAATGCAGAGGCATTTATGCTAGAGGAGCAATCACTGATACCCACGACTGAGGATATCTACTTTCTGACTGGCCTCTCAAGAAGAGGGGAACTAGTCAACTTCCAGACTTTTCCTGTGGGGGCGAGCAAGATCTTGGAATTGATAGTTGAGCATTGTGAGGCTGGGACTGACCATGTGGGCTCCCAGGTACCCATTAGCAAGATTACTAACTTAGCGCTACAGACTATATTGTTACTGATTGGGCGGATTACCGGCTCAGCAGTCGTGTATCAAGCTTCACACGCACAAATGAACTGTGCCATCCAGTGCATGAATGCACAAATTTTTGACTAGAGTACCACACTGCTCGAGTGCATGAAGAGGCAATTGACAGATTGTAGACAATGGACACAGAGGAACTTCGGGTTCAGGACCATCTTGTGTTCGTTATTTTTTTAGAGAGTTTCGAGTTTTAGTCCTCGAGTTGTAGTACGAGGACATCAGGCCTCTTTCCCTGTAGTGTGTAGATGGGCAGTATTACTACCACAACAGGGTGGTGGAATGACCATTGAGTCCTTCGACGATGATTTATTTTCTTGGCTGTCATGACAGATCCTTGTTATCAAGGACTACCCGTATGCAGGGATAGATTTCTCTAGAGATCCTGAGATACTCGTGCCTCCTGGTGAGGAGCGAGGGGAGATGGGTATGTCTCCACCTTTGTAGTTTTTTTGTTTGCATATGTAATTTTTATGTCTTTTTGTTATATATATCATTTTTTTGTATGCCATAGTATTTTACGGGTAAACGTTTGTTGCATGCAGATGTGGGACCTGTGCGACCTACCGATTATGCATGGAACAAGCGTCGTCCACAGCCAGAAGCCGTGGCTGCCACCACTGGGGGAGCAGCAGTAGCAAGGAAACTCCCAGCCAGAGAGGCCGAGAGGGTCCTTAGAAGAGTTGAGCGGAACTTCACTGTGCTCACTTGCACGGTCCCGATGGAAAAGATAGAGGACCTACCGCCATCCATGCCGCCTCATGTTGTGGGGGCACCTTAGACATGGGTCCGATTGTTTAGGTGTTTAGCCCATGTTGTGGATGATTATAACAGGGCCCATAGGCCCTGAACAGACTTAGAATTTTTATGTGCCATGAGAACCTACATGTATATATATTTGAGTGCATAAGCCCGGTGACTCGTTACTATTCCTATTTTTGAGGCGCTTGCGTCCATCTAGGTACTCTGAGTATTTTATGATGTTTATATATGATTTTTATATTTTTGTGTCTTATGGATTCTGTGTGCAAAAATGTATTTACATGTTTATGTCCATGTTATTTTATATGTGGGAAAGATGCCAATCTAAAATTTGATTAGCTAGAGTATCTGTAATTTGGTTTAATCTCCTAGGAACATGAAAATATGTAATATAATCAAAGTTTCGTTCTAAGAGACGTACCCTAAGGAATCTTCGGTGTAAAGTTGGATCATGAACCTGGTATACTCTGTCTAGCTGCGACACAACCAGTTGAGCGTCGAGATAGACCCAGAGATGAGAGATACCCAATGACAAGGCGTCACGAAGCAACTCAATAATTGCACTATACTCGACGACATTATTTGTGGTGTCACCTAAGAATATACCTCCGGAAGATAACAACTGACCCTAAGGTGAAAAGATTACCCAATATGTGGAGGCAAGTCTCCACGTGTGTCAACTAGCACCGTCTGCATACCCAACGAACACCTCAGACTCACTTGAAATCTGCCATATTGACGAAAGATAAGATCAATGACACGTCCATAACACTTTAAAAGAAACTTAAAAAGTAATAGTACAAAGACTATACATATGTTACAAAACATTACCCACAGTGACCTGTCTATGAGTAATACTTCTTGAGGTAGAGCCCATTTCTAGGCTCCACCAAAGCATTCCCTTCAAAATCAACCAAACGATTAGCGCCATTTTTTAATACCTCTTTTATAATGAAGGGTCCAAACCACATGGGTTTAAACTTTCCTGACCCCAGGGGGTCCTTGTCTTGGTTGTAGACCAGGACAAGGTCACCTTCAGGGAAAATCCGAGAATGAATGGACCTATCATATTAACACTTGACCTTATGTTTGTGAGCCTCATTGGCCAGGGCCGCATCGCGACACTGCTCATCGAGATGTTCAAGGTGTACTAATCGTTCTTCAAGTGGCGAAGTGTCTGGCAATAACTGTTCTGCCAATTTCACGGATGGGATTTGACATTTGATGGGAAAGACTGCCTCCAGCCCGTAAACGAGTTGAAAAGGTGAGAAACCGGTTGTAGTCTTAATAGATGTTCGGTAAGCCCATAATGCCGAGTATAACATCAAATGCCAATTTGACTTGGCTGAGTTTATAGTTCGTTGTAGAATAGTCTTAAGAGTTTTGTTTACAGCTTCCACCTGCCCATTGTCTTGGGAGTAGTAAGGTGATGAATGTTCCTACCGTAACCCAAGCTTCGATGTTAATTCGGTCATCATTTGGTTATGAAAGTGACTGCCATGGTCAGTGACAATCTCTCTCGGGACGCTGAACCTTGCTATGATCTAGTTGAATAAGAAGAGAGCTGCAGTTTCTCCATCATCTTTAAACGTTGGCATACCTTTGACCCACTTAGTGAAGTAGTCGACAACTACGATGATATAGTGGTGCCCCCTTGCTGATGGGGGCTTGCATGTAGTGTAATCAATCCCCCACTTAGTGAAGGGACCAACTGTGATGACATGAAACATAGGAGTGGGTTGTGCCCTCATCTTTCGAGAGAAGATTTGGCACGGATGGCACTTCTTGACCGATTCGATACAATCTTTGATAAGTGTCAGCCAGAAGTAACCTGCTCGTAGAATATTTTGGGTTGTTGCCAACCTAGATAAATGACCGCCACAAGCTCCAGTATGGAAATCGTTGAGCACTATGATGGTCTCCTCATGAGTGAGACATCGATTCAAGATGTAGTCTACACCTCTCCGATACAACGTATCATCGAGTATGAGATAATTCTTAGCCTGATGGCGTATCTACCGACACTCGTCATGAGAAGAAGTGGTGGGGCACTTCAAAGTATGGAGATAGATAAGTATATCTCCATACCAGGGGTCTGAAGATGCAATAAAAAACATATCCCCCAGGATAGGTGATTCCTCAAGCACAACATCACCTGACTCAACCGGAAGTTCCGAAATAAGCTCTGTGAAGACCAATGACTTCTTGGACTTTGCTGAAATGAAGTCTAAGTCAAATTATTGGAGGATGACTATCCATCTACTGATTTTTCTGCCTATAACTCGTCATTTCAACATGTACTGGAAAGGATTCACGACAACAATGACGATGGTCTTGTGAAACAAAACATAGTGACGAAACCGTTGAATAGCATGAACTACTACCAATGCAAGTTTTTCGATATGAGAATAATTGAGTTCCGGTCCTACGAGGCCTCAGCTCAGGTAATAGATCACGTATTCTGAAAATGAATCATCTTCCTAAACTAAAACTATGCCTATGGTTGACTTTGCGGCAGCCAAATATAATAAGAAATCTTTGTTATAGTTAGGTGGTCGTAGTAGAGGTGCAGTTGTGAGGGCATGTGTTACACATTATTTTCGTCATCCCTATGATCGTTAATGATGTAAACCTATCTATTTCCTTCAGAGGGGTCCATGGCTTGAGTTCCTAAAGAGAGAAGGGAGAAGAACTTTTCCTGAGAAAAGAAGTTGCATTTTCCTATGTAAAAACCTTATAAAAAGGGAAGTTCGCAGGTTGCTATATAGGCAGGGTGTGAGAATGACCAATTCTCGCACGTTGCACTATAGCTAGGGTACGAGGTGTTCGCAGGTTTCTCTATAGCTAGGGTGCGAGAATGCCTGCACGTGGGAAAAATGAGTGTTTTATTGAATCTTCTAGAAGGAGAAACTTCTATAGTGAGGTGGCATCTGAATGGTTTGGATCTTACTCGCTTTCATGATTTAGTGGGATCATTCTAACCTCCTCACCTTATCCTCTTCAACTTATAAAAGGAGAGGAGTTTTCATGGAGAAAGTTAGCTTGGGTTAGCTTTGTTGGTTCATGAGCTTGTTCTTGATTGGCTTGGAATTATCAGCTTGGTTGGAGTGGCTTTGAGATTTGTTTTGTCAAGATAGATTGTGAATAGCCATTAGATCTATGGTTTTAGAATCCTTGGAGCAAGAAGTGTGTGGGGAATGAAGGTCAGTTGGAAGGGACCTTATGACATCAAGGCCATGGTTGTAATATCTCTTTCACATTTAATATGATACAATAATATGATTCTTTCCTATAAAGCTTGTTGTGTTTTATTGTATGAT